>JBBPNM010000205.1:0-12967 GCA_038090895.1 Boletus bicoloroides
CTAGGTCCCATGGTGGCTTGTCGCCGGGGTTCCGCACTGCCGTCCTTGGATGAGCGACCATGACTTTCTGCTTCATCGTCGTGGTTGCATTCGGAGGCAGTGCTCAGGGTTTTGGTCTTCTGCGCAATCCTTGGACTGGGTGGGATGAGAGACGATGTAAGGGAACTGATGGTAGTCGAACCAAAGTCCCACGAATCCGTGGTACGCTGAGTCGTCAGGTTTTCTGAGCGGCGACACCGTTCTTGACGCATGGTTAATGGGGGAAGCCCATCCAATATCGTCCCCACGAGATACGATTTCTTTTTTGCACTCCTGAAAAATGGGGTGTGCAAAAGTCCAGCTGCTGTTGGGCTGTGTGTATGAGAGAGTGAATGGTCCGCAAATAATGACACGAGAACCACTTACCGTTTCGAGGGATCTTTGGCAAGACAAGCATCAACGATCTCCTTGAATGCGCGAGAGTAACGGTGCACGCCTCCTTCCCGAACTACGGTTGGGGGTCTTCCTTGGACCCTGGAGAGAGTGTGGGTTAGTGAACAAACACCTCATAGATCAGGCGGGAATGTGTAACGCACGTTTCAAGCAGGACAGTGTGTGCACTTTCGCGCGATCGTGGGGGACGGCCTTGCGTGAGCTCGATGGCTGTAATTCCAAATGACCAAATATCAGCCTTGACGTCGTAACGTTTCCCCTGGATGAGCTCCGGCGCCATCCAACATGGCTGTCAGTGGTAAATCAGTGGAGGTGGTAGACCGCGCGAGTAAGCAAGGACGCACGGTACCAACGAAAGATTTGCGCTTGCCTAACTTTAAACGGGAAGGAGGGATCCCGTCGTCTGATTGTTTGGGGCGAGGTGGGAGATCGCATGTTAAATTTGTCACGGGAGGAACAGACAATTGCTCACCATCGTCTACGAGGGGAGCAGCAACGCCAAGGTCACCCACTAGGACGGTTCCGTCGTCGTCGACGAGCAGGTTGGCTGCCTTGATGTCACGATGAATGAATCCGTTTATATGAAGGTAACTGGATGGAAGGCTGTCAGTGAGATTAGGGTAGGAGGAAGGACTTACTTGAGACCGTCTAGGGCTTGTTTGAGAATACATTTTACAACTTCCTCCTCCATTCCACCAGGCCAGGAATAATTCATGATGTCTGCAGCACTGCCTTTGTTCATGAGACGGAGGGCGATGTGGAGTTTGTGGCCGTCAACCCAGCTTCCGCGGACGCGGAGGACGTTTGGGTGCTTTGAAAGGGACATGAGCTGGGTCTCGCGCTGAAGAAGAGCGAGAGAATGTGGGGGGAGGGAATCGAGATCAAGGACCTTGAGCGCACACGGAAATGGGCGAGGGAGTTCTGGAGGGGGAGGGTTGTACACTGCTGCGTATACGACGGAGGACGCGCCGAAACCGATGGGCGGACCGACTGTGTAGTCATTGGGGCGATCGCTGAGAGAAAATGAGGGAGAGGTTTGACGGTAAGATAAGAGCGAGAATAGTACCTGAAGAGTCGCCATTCGTCTTCGACGGCGCCGATGAAGTTCTTGAACGAGGAGACAGACATGTGAATATCTCGTGGGGTCGTTGATATGGTCGTCGTCGTCGTCGTCGTTGTCGTGGCCGTCGTGGAGGACATGGACGTGAGCGAGCGTGCTAAAGTTATATGTTATCTCATTTGCATCTTTGATTGCCGCGTTCCGTTCCGAGTTCGACATGCCGGAACCGCGTTCGGGTACCAGCGGCTCGCTTGTTCTCCTCCTCCTCCTCCCTCGCATTTAATGGCCCCAAAGGAACCATGCGCTAAATATCAGTACGTCCTTACTTCTTCAGGCCCAAAGATTGTCCCCGTCCAAGACAATGTTTCGAAAGAGGAGGAGTCTCCAGCAGATTACAACGCTGGTGGCTATCTGCCCATAAAGGTCAACGACCTCTTCAAGGACGGTCGCTATCTCGTCATTAGAAAACTCGGGTATTCCCCTTTCTCTCCCTTTAATCCCTTTCTCACCCTTACCACAGCTGGGGCCACTTCTCCACGGTCTGGCTCGTTCATGATTCCCAGTGCGCCCCTTGTTCTCCCTTTTTGTTCTCCTTTTCATCCCTCCCCAGCCAATCCCGCTATTCTGCCCTCAAGGTTGTCAAGTCTGCTTCCCGCTATGCTGACACGGCTCGCGATGAGATAAAACTTCTCACCAAAGTATCAGACGCAAACCCCGCCCATCCGGGTCGTGCCTACATTGTCTCTTTCCTCGACTCTTTCACGCACTCCGCACCAGAAAACCACATATGCATTGTCTTCGAACCCCTCGGAGAGAACCTCCTGGCTCTCATTGAACGCAACAAGAAAAAGGGTGTCCCACAGCCCCTTGTCAAGCTGATCGCTAGGCAGGTCCTTCTCGGTCTCCAATACCTTCATGATGAGTGTGACCTAGTGCACACGGACATCAAGCCAGAGAATATTCGTATGTTTTTCCTCTCCATCCCTCTCATATCCTGATGCTCCTTTCTAGTCATCTCTATCCCGGACGTCGAGACCCACATTCTCGCGGAACTCTCTGTTTCCCCTTCTCCCCGCTCACGTCAAGTCGGTGTACCCCACCCTACAAAGTCCCGCATGGGCATGACCATCCCTACCCGTCGACCTCCTACCCGCGAACGCCACGTCGAGATCTTCGACTCACAACCATTGTCAAGCCCTTCATCTAGATGCGGTAGCATCAGCGCCAGTGCAAGTAGCGCAAGTCTTCATAGTCACTTCCTGTCCACCGTTCCCCCGCACGCAAATCCTTCTACTACCAGACTTTCAAAGCACCCTGTTTCTCCCGATCCCAAAATCGTTCCCATTGACCAGCCTTTGTTACAATCTGGCAGTCCGTCTACCTCATCGACCACATCCTCCTTTTCAATGCACGCCGGTACCAACAATATCCTCAACACTCCACCAACTTCCGTGGAGAGTGCAGATATCCCCGCGTTGTCCAAGATGGCTTCCATCACAGTCTCCGACCTTGCTCCACACCCGAAGGAGAAATCTTTACCGGGCTCACGCAATTCTATCAAGGAGCCGCCGGCTTCGCCTCTCATCCAATCACATCCTTCGAATGACATTCCCCACGCTCCCATTGGACCATCTTTACTCTCTCGGACCGCCCCTCAGCGGACAAATTCATCTACTCCGAGCCACTCATCTGCCTCTTCCTCCACCGCCTGTCCTACCCCCCAGCCTCCCACGACTCCTCTTGACTATACCCCACTCACGATCAAGATCGCCGACCTAGGCAACGCAACACCCTCAAAGCAACATTACACCGAAGATATCCAGACCCGCCAATATCGTGCCCCCGAAGCTATCCTCGGGCGGCGCGACTGGGGAACTCGTGTCGACATATGGAGTGTGGCATGTGTCATTTTCGAACTATTGACTGCCGAGTATCTTTTCGATCCACACGGGCAGGGAGAATTGTTTACAAAGGATGACGATCATATGGCCCAGATCATCGAGCTATTGGGTGATTTTCCTCTCGAGGCGAAGATGGGGGGCAGGTATAGTAGAGAAGTGTTCGATCACACAGGTCGGTCCTCCAAACTCGCTGTCGAATTCTTTCCTGATGTGTTTCAGGTGCTTTACGGTACATCAAAACACTGAAGCCGTGGCCACTGTACCGCGTAATGGTGGAAAAGTATCTATTGTCGAATGCTGCTGCTGTGGAGCTCTGCGCATTCCTGGAGCCTATGCTTGCGGTCGATCAACGAAAGCGTAAAGAAGCGCGAGATATGATCGACTACGAATGGTTGCACGTCAAGGACGGAGAATGGGCAAGTGTGGATGAGTGGTAAGTCAATACACCATCATCCACTGGCAACAGCCCAAATTGTGCCGGAATGAATATGTAGATACACTATAACGACCACTCATGGGCTATGTTATCGAAGCTTTCTTGTTTCCTATTATGTTGCGTCCTTGTTGCAGTTTTACGATACATGCAATTCACGCGCCATGTTGTTCCAAGTTGCCACTTTCTATACATAACTACAATGCTGAGGAAATCTCTCCGCCTACTAGTAGAAGTTGTAAGTACCGTAGTGAGACTCGTAGCACGATTAGCATTGTCCACGACGCAGCTGACGGTTGTCTGCCAATAAGTTGTCTCTTACATAAATCGTGACTTCTATTTTCTAGAGAAAATTGATTGTCAACATTTACCTACGGCGGCCCATGCAGTTCATATTCTTCCAACAGGCAGTGAGAACCATCATCAGATGGTAACTGAATGGGTCAACCGCTTCCTTGAATCCATTGCCACCTTTTTCCTCGTGTTCTGTCGCCGAGACTGTGCTCGATGAGTCCCACGTGATCGGTCTTGTGGGATTCGACTATCTCTCCGAGACGAGTGTAAGGACGTCTACGTGGCGCACAAGATCGCTGATGAATCGATGACGGTCCGGGGATTGTTCCAACTTTATTTCCCTATATGCGAAAAGCTCTGCCCCGCGTGACGAGACAGTGTCTAGTCTAGTTATCCTGAACGGGAATCGAGCCATCGTTCGTTCGTGAATTGAACTAATACAGGCCAAGAAGACCACAATCCATGCGGGGAACAATTGTCGGAAAAAAAAAGGATATAAACGAAAATGAGCCGCTTCTGAGACTGAGTACTGTTTTGTCTGCTCCCAGGCCTGTGTGAGATACTATTCGCCGTACGGTAAGGGTGACGCTTCCAAGCGCATCTCGGCTATCCGCACTTCTTTCCGGGCTCAGACTCTACGGCGTTCACCATGGCTATACACACCTACCTTCTTTGAATCCGGACGTCCAGACGCGCCTCCGTGATTATCCACATGCTCACCAAACACTAGTAGCAGTCCATACTCACCGGCTGAGGATATCATGCGCCGGGGGCAATTGATCCACCTACCCTACCTGAATGTTGTTATCCACCTTTTCATGGGACAATGCGAGTTGCTATCCGTGTCTCTCCCTAAATCCTTTTGTGGGTTCAGGAGAGCGAGAGTCTAAGAATTCGAAAGGGATCTTATACGCATGTGCCAATAGAGGCATTGAACTTCAGTGAAGACAACTTTGATGTCTGTTCACCGTGTACAGCATTGATTACTCTGCATTACAAGCTGGGAGATGAAGATATGATCATAATCTTTGAAATCCAACAGCTAATGATAAATCAGTCTACGAGCCCCTTGCGTTGTTGATAGTTATGCCCGCGAGGGCATTCACAAGGCCCGGAATATCCTTGTCATCAAGATTTGTTGAAGGTAGGGATGTCTGCTGCACGACAGGACCATTCTTTGTTGGGCTTCCAAGCATTGAGTACGCAGAGTCTGTGGTGATGGGTCAGCGATACTCGGCACTGCAATGCGACAGAATGATTCGTCTGTACCTCGAGGCTTGGCCACGGTCATGCGGCTGACCTTGGGGGTCATCGGTCTTCTTTCGACAAACAGCGGGATCAACTTGCCCAATTTACAGACACCACACACTGTCCCAACGTAGCATCACAGCTATGGATCCCATGTTCGAATATTTTGACTTACCACATTCATCTGGCCGTATAGATTTGGAGTATCTACCATAGCTAGAAGCAACTGATGAGACTCTTCCAATAAGACCTCATTATACTTACATCTTCGAGCACTTCTCGCATTCTAGAAATTGAGTATGAGATCAAAGGAGATGCTAAGTAAGACAATAGCAACAAGCTCACTCCATTCATATGGGTATGATATCTCATAGTTATGCCGGGTCTGACATGATTAGTACAAGCACTTCCGAGTTAAATGTGAACTTCTTACAGAAATATGGATATTCGGAAACTTGTACATCACTTTGTTCGCCCTGATAACTAGTTTTCTATGATAGATCAAACAGTAAAGTGGCAGGATACTGACCATGATTTGAAAAGTTGACCATGTCCTTCCCTAGGGTGATTGTCAATCACCCAGCATGCTAAATGGCACATCTCATGAGACAGGGTATTTCGAATGCGCTCTAAATGACTCATTCAGATTATGAGTACAACACATTGCGCCGGAGACTGTAACCAGTTCACCATCGCAGTCCAAGATCTTGGATGCCAATTCAATCTTTGTAGTATCCACGCCCTCACGCGAGCTGAATTAATAATAGTCAACACGGCTAGGTCCGTGGAGGCGTGGTTCACTCACCGGTGCCAGCGTGCTCGACCCGCAGTAGTCAATAAACGCTTGCTCCATTCCAGAGAAGTGTTCTTTGGGAGACGATCACCAAAAACGCCTTTGTTGAGTTCAGCGAACAGTTCGGTAGCATATTCCTGTCGTCGGGCTTGCTCTTTCGCCTTGTGTGCTGGTCTTTTGCTAAGCGACTTTCGCGCAGCCCGAGAGAACGCAGGAACAGAATTCTTCTTCGGGGAGTCGAGCAACGGGGTACCCTTTGCAACATCTTGGCCTACACCAATAAATGAGGGTCTCAATGAACTCCCCTTAGTACGCTGGAAAAAAAGGGCCTGATCACACCTTTGGCAGAGGGGATGCTCTGAATGGGTCGTCGGGAGCCTGGGGGATCATTCCTAGACAAAAATGGGCAAATTGGAAAAATGTTCCACCAAGCACGCACAATACAAGGATACAATCCTTGTCAGGTTCTCCTTCATCACTTGTATCAACATATAAAGGTACGAATCTTTCGGAAGATGATTGTTGTCTCCTCGAGCCCGCAATTTCTTTTCTTCGTGGCCCTTTGATCAAAGGGGACAGCATGTCCGGAAGATCCGAGGAACCATTCGACTCGCTGTCGGTTAATTCGATAATATCGTTCTCCCAGGCAGAACTTGACTCGTGACGTTCATTTCCTCTTTTCAATGTAGATCCAAACATGCTGTAGTCGGTTAATGGGAATTCATGGACTCGATAAACTCTCACCTGGGGTGTGGCTGATGAAACCTACAGAAAATTAAAGCATAATTACAGAGATATTGCAGTACGAAGACGATCACCTACACGTCGTCCTCAGAATCAGATGAAATCTCTATGATATGGAGAGAAGGACTATTTCCGGCGGATGACAATATATTTAGACACGATAGAATCGAGACGAAGAATTCCCATAGCTTACCTCGACTTGTGTTCTTCGTTGTCCGATACCATGATTCTACTGGTATGCCGCGCACCAAGTACTACTTCAGTCCTCGGAGTATGGTAAGTAGTAAGTACGCGTCGGAGACTCACGTGCATGCTGAACACCATCACGTGAGACATATTGTAATCATGTGCAGTCCGTTGCTGTTCGATGTCATCGCCCGCCTAGCTCAATCGGATAGAGCGTCAGACTTTTACGATTGTACGAGTCCGTGCAAGGCGGTGATCTGAAGGCTGCGAGTTCGACCCTCGCGGTGGGCTATTTTTTTTTCTTGCTATTAGTTGCCCGTGGTCCTGTGGATGATTCGGCGTCTCAATAATTAATTAGTAGCTGTCGAGTGCAAAGTAAACGAAAGTTCGTCTGCCATGTACAACTTACAAGTTATAACTCGTAGACAGCCAAGGAGGTGTTAAAATACACTTAAAATTGCTTCAAATCGACAATTCATGGGGGGATTAATCGATAGTGGTACAAGACTTCTTGGCAATAACAGACAGGTAAAATAAGACTGAGCAAAAACGAGCTCTAAAACTTATAGCCCACCGCGAGGGTCGAACTCGCAGCCTTCAGATCGCCTAGTCTATAAGAGTCTGACGCTCTATCCGATTGAGCTAGGCGGGCGGTGTCAAGCGATTGAAATGCGACGAATTGATCACCAGTTGTTTGCTACCGACGCCAAACTGACAGTAAAAGAACAACATAAAAGTATCGTTAATACATTGATCAAGGCCAAAGATGATGTACATGCATCAAACATTATACCCCGACTCTGCGTAAGTGAGTAAGAGGCCACTACCCGACCATGCCAAACTCACCTATGAACAACCTTTTTTTGGCCGCTGAACCTAATGATCTCTCTTTTCTCCAGGATGAATAGCGTACGTTCAAGGGCGTGATTGGAATAGCCTTGCTGCGTGACAAACTCCCTAACGAGACTCTGGTAACTCGTACTCCACCCTACCGGCAACCGCCTCCGGAGCTCCTTCTCTATGCGGTTCATCTCTTCATTAAGCTCACCTCGAGACATGCCATCAACAGAACCTGCCGACACCGCATCCATAGTGGAGAATTTGAACAGACGTATCGCTTCTTCAACGTGATGATTTTGCACGATAGGCGACAGGGTTATCTTAGCCAGTGACTCAGATATTCTGATGATGGCTTCCAATTGACTGGAGATGCCATTTTTAACGCCGAAGACAGAAGGAGAGTAATTGTTGAACAAACCGAACAGTTATTGGTATTGAACTTCGCTCGTCGTTGTCTCGCTCGACTTGCTGAACTTGTTTTCGTAGGCTGACAAAGTGACTGCTCAACATTTCCTGAGCATCTTGGGATAGGCGAGGAGCACATTTACTACAAGGTGCGTTGAGAACAGTGTGTCACACTTCGGAGACGAAGCATACCTCTTGCAGTATGCAATATATCGCTTCATCTTGTCGATGTCGATCTCACCGATAACCTCGTCATTCTCAACGTTATGGTTTGGTCTGTTCATGTGGATGTTCATGACATGCTTTGCAATCATCTGCTCGGGAGGATGAAGAAGGTGACCGGAGGAAAAAGGAAAGTAACCAACCCGGTCACGCTGTTCATTATGTTCGTCTTTGACTATGAATATCATGTCAAACCGGGATAAGATGGTCGTCTGGAAATCGATGTTCTGAAAAAAAGGAAATTTTAACAAAGGCTTGAGCCCGCTAGATCAATATGAGCAATGGTCCTACCTCGCCTGGGCTTCGTCCTTCATCGTACCTACCCCACACCGGGTTTGCTGCTGCAAGGACGCTCGTTCGGGAGTTCAGGACCGTGGTGATACCAGCCTTTGCTATCGATATAGTTTGTTGTTCCATAGCTTCATGGATGGCAACACGGTCCTCATCACGCATCTTATCAAACTCATCGATGCATACCACACCTGTGTCAGCAAGGACCATCGCACCCCCTTCGAGGTAAAACTCGCGCTAATCGATTGAATCAGTAACATCTCAAGTATTTCTCACATGAGCTCACAGAAACTGCATCACGTTGTACAGAAGCCGTTAAACCTGCTGCACTCGAGCCCTTGCCCGAAGTATATACAGCGATCGGAGCAACCTGTGAACACCGTTAACCAATAGCTAAACCACGTGATGACGAGTCCTACCTTTTCCACGAACTTGAGTAACTGACTTTTAGCTGTACCAGGATCTCCAAGTAGCAATACATTGATGTCTCCCCTCAATCGCATCCCATCAGGCAATACTTTTTTTGAGCCTCCGAACAAGAGGCAAGTAATCGCCTTTTTTATATCTGGAATGTCGTAAGTGACGTATTGCCGTTTTGCAAGATAGAAAGAGACCTAGGCAACCGTAGATACTTGGAGCCACACTTTTTGCGAAGCGTTCGTAGAAACCATCACTTCGTGCCATCTCAGCGAAATCCTCTTCTTCGTCAGGAGTGAACTGCACTCCAAAGGGGTTTGAGGCTCCGCCACCTGCAGATGGAGATGACAGCTCAATGTGAACCAGACGAAGATAGGGTTGTCGGAGGGCAGCCGGTCCCGCTGATTTCTAGGCCGGACCTTAGTGGCATGAAGGGGAATAGGAAACTAACGAAAACCCACGTTTTTTGCCGAGTTGAACGTCGAATAGATCCCAGTTGCAATAATGCGTGAGCCAGGGACGACCTTTCCCGTAAGATATCTATCGGCTGATAAGAGGATGTGTCGAGGAAGCTCCCCAACGGGTACCATATCCGGTGCCTCTTGGAGCTTGAGCATTTGTTGGTCCACGAAGCTGGACTTTGAATGAACAATGATGTAGGGATCCAATGGACAATCTTTCTTTTGATTCTCCAACTCGGGAGCGTCGCAGGTTCTTGGGAGGCCTCTGTCAGAACCACTACCAAGTCCACCAAGTCCACCAGGAGGATATATGATTTTCGTCGATTTGCACGCACGGCATTGGAGATGGAGTTTTGTGGATCTAGAGGAGAGAACGGAGGCCGATATGACGATCCCTGGTATACGAACTAGCTTATTCATCGTGTCCGCGGTAAGGTCACGAAATCGTTGCATGCTCAGCCCAGATTGGATGGTTATTTGGATTTTAGGTATGGATTGGAGAGCAGCTTCCGCTCGCTCGTCAGACGTACTTGCTAGAGGGAAAAGGATCGACCTGGCTGCTTTGGTGATCGCATTTTCAAACTGGGCAACATGAGTAAGAGAATGTGATCATGTAGAGAAGCGACTTACCAACGGAAGGATATCCGCTGGTCGATCCTGAATCGCGTGTGCAAGTTCGTCATTATACAAGCTGAGGTGGCGGAGGTCTATCTCTAGCTGGTACTGCTTTAAAAGAAGATTTCCACGTAGGCTATCTCTATGAAACGATCAGACGCGCAATGAGATCTGATTCGAGTGGAGGGTGGAGGGGCAAACCTGTATATGAAATCACCGCCTACCCTGTACTGCAGCAAGAATTCGAGGAGGAGTTTTTCCGTCTGGGAAGGAGTATCTGTCGAGGTTGAAACAGGGGATGGATCGTGTACATTGACAGTGAAAACTCGATTGGCATCAAAGCCAGACATGGTGTGAGCTACTCAAGTCACTACAGGCGGCACGACTCAGCGCGACATAGTAGATCAGTTCAGGGCCGGTCCTTTCGCGTTCGACGAAATCGTGGATTGTCTATAAGTTTGTCGAGCTGCAGAAATGAATCCCGTTTAGCTCAGTTGGTAGAGCGCGTCACTAGTAATGACGAGGTCAGTCGTTCAAGTCGGCTAATGGGAATTTTTTGCGCTTGCTTTTCTTAGCCTCAAGACCGAACCCCTTTCAAGCTTTATTATAAGTACCCAAAGACCAACATGACTCCGATGGATGTCGACGAACTATCGGTCGTCCTCCCAACGACTACCACGTCCAGCCTTTCTCTTTTACTGTACGTCGAAACCAACCTCGCCCATCTGACAAACCTTACAGTTCGCATACAGTCATCCACTCCCAATTCTAAATATCTCCGAGCACTTCACGCGATTGAAACTTCAGACGAAATCGCATCTGCCATTTGGTAAGCTTTCTTCTTTGGTTGATCAATAGCCAGACTGCATACTGTATATAGTGCTTGGTGCGTTACTCGGTACACAGAATGGTCGAGAGGTTGAGATCGTCAACACGTTTGAGTTGGCAATAGAGGATGGACGTGATGACATGGTTGATCATGGCTTTCTAGTGCAAAGACGAGATCAGTGTGCGTCACTTGCTCCTGGAATGTCCTCTACCTCACATCTCGGTCTAGATAAACAGGTGTTCCCTTCGTTGGAATTCATTGGGTGGTATACCGTGGCGCCGACGCCGACTTCCTGCCATATAGCGCTTCAGGATCAGGTCTGCTCAAATTATTATTTTGTTCTGTCCCTTAATAGTTGATAGGTTGCTGTACAGTTCACAGGATACTGCTCTACGCCGTTGCTCCTTCTACTTCAGCCCTCTTCATCCGTATCCACCTCCTCTGACATCACTGGCCAAACCCTTCCTTTCAAGGCTTATGAACCTTCTGTGGAGATCAGAGACAAAAAGACGCGATCGGTATTCATCGAGGCACCGTTCAAAGTTGAAACAGGAGAAGCAGAGCGTATCGCTGTTGACTGGACAGCAAAGGGTGGAGGAGGAAGTACCAGTTGTAAGTATCTGATCGTTTTGGCGCCTCACGACACTACGCTTATTCTACTCAGTGGAATCCCATCTGCAGGCACAAAGGGCCGCAGTCAAGATGCTTCATGAACGAATCCTAGTGCTTGTACAGTACGTCATGAATGTGATCGCAGGTGGGCACTGATTGCTGGTAGATCCCACAACTGAATGGCGGATCATCCTCTAGGCCAAGTCCCAAAGGATCACACAATTCTTCGATCAATCTCGGCCTTGATTGCATCTCTTCCTGCGAGTGAGAACAAGGGTTTTCGCGAGGAATTCGATACGGTGAGTCTAGCTCTACTTCACAGCTCCTGTGAGCTTTTATTTATCGTTGTCCCGATTCGGATTCTCCCGCACCATTCCGATACTGCTTGATGCCACTAGGAATATGAAGATGTACAACTCACAGCATTTCTATCTGCACTGACAAAATCAACAAATACATTGAATGATGTACGCGATGCCAGCCAGCACAGATGAACCCTATTTCTGACGAATTGACCTTAGCTTGTCGATAAGCACCTTGTCCTGAGTGGTGCTCCGCGTGATGAACGGGCCGTGGGGCCTGGCCCAAGAAGGCGGATGGGTAGGCAAGGAGGTATGCTTGGAGATTGGGCGATGCACTCTTAGTCGGAGCACACCAGCTGGTATACCAATCCATTACACCCTTTGTGCAAGAGTTGAAAAATTCGACCCGCAAAATGATGAGTTACCAGGGACTTAAGAGCAGGAACGACTGCCTTCCTATCTGAGGGGCTGCCTAAGATTACCTGGCCAGACTTAGACACCTAGAATGTGCGTACTACTTGGAACATTCAGGAGCATGGACTGGACCATGGACATTAGCTTGTCGCTAATGGAAACGGTGTAGCTAATGAGACAGGAGTACCAGTGCGTGCAGTGTTAACCGTGAAGTTCTTGACACCTTCGTTGTTTCCACTTGGTTCAAGAATATCATATGTTGCTGCGAAAGGCCTTTCGTCCCTCGGGAAGGCTGTTCAACGGGGTCTACATTCTAGCTGATTGCGTGGGATGTGTAGGTGCCAGTATTGTGTTCATGGAATATCGAATCTTTGCTCACCGGAGATCGCCTGGCCCTATGAACAATGTCTTTTCGGGATGGCTAGCGTCGGACCACAACCTCGAAGACTGGCAATTCATTCATTTCAG
>JBBPNM010000206.1:0-12952 GCA_038090895.1 Boletus bicoloroides
CTGCATGACGCTCCCCAGTCGGTTTCGACCCTCAACGAACGCGTCCACAGGGCAAACCGATGGAACTCCGCATGTCCAACTTGGTGGCTGCCAAAGGTTCGTTTGTGGTGTCAGCCCTTTCTACCTGGCTTACAATTCTGCGTAGCCATCAGTGATGCTGTTCGTACATCACTTGGGCCAAGAGGAATGGACAAGATGGTATCAACTTGTCGATCTCTCACCAAAGTGTTCCAAAGATGTTGATCAAAACTGTAGATCCAAACTTCCAAGGGCGAAGTTATTATCACGAACGACGGTGCGACAATCTTGCGGAGTATTCAAGCACTACACCCCGCTGCTAAAATGGTGACTTCTCGTTCAATGCCTCTGCAGCCATGATTTATTGGTCCTCTAGCTCGTCGATTTGTCTGCTGCCCAAGATGTAGAGGCAGGCGACGGCACAACCTCGGTTGTTGTCTTGGCAGGTAGCCTTCTCGGCGCAGCAGAAAAGATGCTCCTAAAGGGAATCCACCCAACGATCGTTGCGGAATCTTTTCTCAAGGCATCTGTCAGAGCTGTGGAGTACTTGACTGAAGTGTCAGTTCCAGTCGATTTGAACGATAGAGCCAGCCTACTCCGCGCAGCCAGCACGTCATTAAACTCCAAGGTTTGTGTTGTCTCTTAACAACATGTCGAGGGTCTTATCATTCCCGTGAAGATCGTTTCACAATACTCTTCGACTCTTGCACCTATTGCTGTTGCCGCCGTAACTCGCCTCGTGACACCCCAATCTTCAAGCGTGGACCTTAGAGACATCAGGATAGTAAAAAAAGTCGGTGGTACGATCGAAGACACCGAGCTTGTGGATGGTGTTGTCTTGAACCAAAATGTCATCGTCTCCGCTGGTGGTCCAACCCGCGTAGAGAAGGCAAAGATCGCTATAATTCAATTCCAACTGAGCGCACCAAAACCCGATGTAAGTCTCTGCGCATTTCCACGTCTATATTTATTGATTGTACGCGAAACTCAGATGGATAATACTGTCGTCATTAACGACTATCGCCAAATGGACAAGGTTATCAAAGAAGGTCGTCAGTACTTGCTGAACATCTGCAAGAAGATTAAAAAAGCAAACTGCAATGTCCTCCTCATTCAAAAGTCTATCCTGCGAGACGCCGTCGATGATACCTCCCTCAGTTTCCTCAAGCGCCTTAACATTCTGGCTGTCAAAGATGTCGAACGTGACGAAATCGACTTCCTCTCGAAGAGCCTGGGATGCAAGCCGATTGCGGATATCGATGCATTCACAGAGGACAAACTCGGATACGCCGATTTAGTCGAGGAGACGTCACAAGCTGGGGCAAAGGTCGTCAAAATAACTGGTGTCAAGAACAGGGGTCGTACGGTCAGCATCCTCGCAATGGGTGGCAACAACCTCGTCGTTGAGGAGTGTGAGCGTAGTCTACATGATGCTCTCTGTGTCGTACGCTGCATTGTAAAGAAGCGGTATGACCACGCAGTCCTAGATTAACGTGGTATTTACTAAAGTTGTCGTCTCAGAGCCCTCATTTGTGGTGGTGGCTCGCCTGAAATCCACGTCTCCCGCCTCCTTTCCCAGTACGCGCAGTCGTTGAAGGGCATGGAAGCATACTGCTTCCAGGCATATGCAGATGCTTTGGAAGTCATCCCCACGACTCTCGCCGAAAACGCAGGTCTAAATCCCATTGCAATCGTCACCGAGTTGCGCAATCGACATGCTCTCGGGGACCGCAATGCAGGCATCAACGTTCGGACGGTAAGTTTGCGTTTGATGACAGTGAAGAATACTGCTGATGATCGATCCAGGGCTTGATTTCCAACATTCTAGAGGAGGATGTTGTGCAGCCTTTGCTTGTGTCCACTAGTGCGATTGAGTTAGCGACGGAAACAGTTTGTCTGCTGCTGAAGATTGATGACTATGTACAAGGTAGATAGTGAAACCAATGAGTATTTGCCATTCTCCATACTGAGATGTGCGAGTGGTGCTACTAAGCGTGCCTAGAAAGTCAATTATTGCGCATCATGTTTACGAGAGAAAATGTGAAAAAGAATGCCAGGACCGTGGATTGAACACGGGACCTCCAGAACTTCAGTCTGTTGCTCTCCCAGCTGAGCTACCCCGACGACGCAAACCTGAATCATCTTGGGATCTATAGATACCTCTCAGCGAGTCGTAAACTTCATTTGGCACGCTGTCATCTCCTACCCAAGGACATCAATCAACAAGTATGTCTGGCGCAGGGCCTCGCGAAAATGTCTTTGCTACACGGATGGCATTGACCAATATGAAGCTACGTCTCAAAGGTGCTGAGACGGGTCATTCCTTGCTCGCGAAGAAGCGCGATGCCCTCACCACGCGATTCAGAGCGATCCTCAAGAAAGTGGACGAGGTGTGCCAAGTACATCACACCGATCACCCTTCACGGCTGACTAGAAACCCTTGCTAGGCTAAACGAAAAATGGGACGAGTGATGCAGCTTGCGTCGTTCTCGATGGCCGAAGTCACGTATGCGACGGGCGATATCGCCTACCTCGTCCAAGAGCAAGCAAAACTAGCGACGTTCCGTGTCAAGGCGACGCAGGAAAACGTCTCGGGTGTGCTTTTGCCAGCGTTCGAGGCGGATCGTGTTTCTGGCTCAGGTATACCTCTTCTCGCTTGGAGTTGCCCGTTGGATTTTTTGACGTTTTCTTTGATAGATTTTAACCTCACGGGTCTCGGGCGTGGAGGGCAACAGGTTTTACGAGCCAAGGAAGTTTATGCTAAAGCGCTGGAGACGCTTGTGGAACTTGCATCACTCCAGACGGCGTTTATGATTCTTGACGAAGTCATCCGAGCCACGAACCGCCGCGTGAACGCGATCGAGCACGTCATCATTCCGAGACTCGATAACACGATCAAGTATATCATAAGCGAACTGGATGAGATGGATCGCGAGGAATTTTTCAGGCGAGTTTTGGTCTCTACCGTTCAACGGACGGGGAGCTCACTGGTCAATAGATTGAAGAAGGTACAGGGAAAGAAAAAGAGGAATGCAGCAATTGCCGCTGCTGGAAATCAGGCTACAACAGATGCTAAAAAGAAACCTGTGAAGTCAATCAAGACCGATGAGACACGGTCTCAGAACCCGGTAGTAGAGACCGTGGCGGAAAGCGATGCAGCTGAGGGGACTGATGTTGAAGAGGACCAGGTAGTTGAGGGGACTGTTGCCGAAGAGGTAGTTGAAGAGGTCACAGTCGAAGAGGATAAGAAGGATGTGGTCGAAGAGGATACAGCCGAAGATGATGCAGTCGAAGAGGATACAGTTGAAGAAACTGTAGTTGCAGAGCCGGAGCCGGAGGTGGAGGAAGCTACGGCAGACTTGCTGAGCACCAAGGACGTGGACGTGATTTTCTAACCCATTCGGACAGCGCTCCATACATTCTTATACCACCATAGTTTGCAATGTCGCAGATGTCGAGTGATTACGGTACCATGTAATGCCAGAACCTTCCTTGTTTCACTCGACCACTTTAGTAGATCCGGCTTGACATCAACTGGTCATGTTGCATATCATGTGCGGGGCGACACATAGATACATGGTAGTTTTATGAAGTGCAGTGCGGAAAATAAGGTGGAAAGGAACGTCAGGCAGTTTACTTATCCAAGGTGAGTCAAGTATACAACCGTATAAAAGGAGATAACATACATCAACCATCTCCACGTCGTCGGATTTTTCAGTTTTCTTTCTGTCCTTGCGGTCCAAGATTGCTCGTCTGTAAGAAAGTTCAGACAACGGAGTTAAAAGCGTTCAACACAGGTAGACAGACCTGTCCTTGTCGAGCTTAATGTTGACGATGACAACCTTGGAGGGGTGGATACCGATAGGCACCGCTGCACCATTCGATTTGTCGCGTTGTACGCGGTCGACGTGAATGACCCATTTCTTGCGGTACACCTGCGTGACCTTTCCTTCCCGGCCCTTGTACTTTCCGCGCACAATTCTGACCTCGTCATCCTTACGGATAGGCAGTGACCGCGTCTGGATATAAATGAAATGCGATGAGATGGGGAGATGGGGAGACGCCTCAGATGTCCACGTACGTTGTGCTTTCCTCGTAGCTCCTTGGAGAGAGGAGAGGACATGATTTTGCGGCGGACGGACGAAGGGGCACTGAAGTGCGCCTTGCGGGACTTGCGTCGCGAGGAGGAAACGTCTGTTAAGTATGATGATGATAAGTATCACCTCTCAATCCATCCAAGCTATTCACTGCCCATCCAGCGAATCGTCGGTCAAGAAACAGCGATTTCGTATAGAAAATGGATCGACGTGACAACAGCATAGATTAAGACTGAACTAACCAGGGTTGTACTTCATCTTGATCTTGAGGACGTTAGTGACGGTGTCGGCGGGTTCGTAGTGTGGATGCGTCGAACGAGTTGTTTGGTCCAAAGTTTGTGCCTCGGAGTTTGCCGAGCCCACATCTACTCAAAGTGAACACCAGTCATAGCAAACATGTCTGCTGACAAGGTACGCCCAAGCAAACTCAAGTTTAAAGGGGACAAGACAAAGAAGAAACGGAAGAGAGACGACGATGAGGGTAGCTCTGGTAAACAGAGGCGCATCGAGGAAGAGGAGGCTCCCGACACCTGGGTCATGCCAGAATCTCCAGCAGAAATACGTGGTCCTACATTCATAATACACCCCTCGGATCCCTCTCCTATCTCGGTAAATTTCGACTCAACGCGAAACAAGATTGTCTTGTATCCCCTTGACAAGGAAGGCACTTCCGAGTCAGCCACATTGATCGATCGCGAACCGACCGAGATCGCACAAGTATGGGTTACGACGCGTGTCGCTGGCTCCCCTACTATCAATCTTCGAACGGGAACCGGGGAGGGGAAGTTTTTATCCTGTGACAAGCATGGGATCGTCTCGGCAAACAGGGAAGCTCGAGGTCCGGAAGAAGAGTGGACTCCAGTAGTTTTGCCCGACGGGATGGTTGCATTCATGAACGTGTATGAAAATTATCTCAGCGTGGACGAGGTTGCGGGAGGTGCCTTACAACTACGGGGAGATTCTGAAGAAGTCGGCTTCAAAGAGCGCTTTTGGATAAAAATCCAGAGCAAGTACAAGAAAGAAGTCCACGAGGAAAAAAAGAAACGAGAGGCTGGGTTGGAGATGACCGTCATCGATGAAACAAGTACCAAGTGAGTCTTTCTCCTTTTTTTTCGGTGACCTTCCGGAGAAAATACTAATGTTGTTGCTTCTTAGTCGCATGTATCAGGCATGGGGCGCAGGACGGTCCGTCACGTCGAAAGAAGACAAGAAAGAGGTAGGCCTGGATATCTTTATGCGCCGTTGTGGTGGGTGACATTGCCGCGCAGTTGAAACGCGCTCGGAATGAAGGTCGCCTAGCCGAGGCACTGTTAGATCGTAGATCAAAGCTCAAGAGGTATGTTCTCCATTACCCAGAGAATTGTTAGCCTGATCCGTTTATAGTGATCGATTCTGCTAAACTATGGATGCGTTTATCTGTAAATGTAACCTATCTAATATATTAAGCTGGAGCTGGCGCGGGATCGTTTGCACAATCAAAGAACAATATCGCAAGAAGTAGGCATCTTATCTCCCCCAACTTCCGACAGTGGGGAGCTGACTGTTCGGTGACAACAAGCTCGCTGAATTACGTTCCACTCATGACGACTTTCCCTATGTCGGAATTCTGGGGTATTGATCAATAGACCTCACCATCCCGTCGTCGACCGCCGATATTGTAAACACAGGTAACGCCCTCATTCTCACCGCCACGGGTGAGTAATTGATGATTTGCTCCTCTCCTACAGACTCATTCCAATAATACCAATCCCTGATGGGTGCAACGCTGGACTGTACCACCGGCCACGTGCCAGTGACGATTACCTCCTCCCAGTATGCTAACCTGCAGATGTCGTCGTTCGACGACGATGGTATGTTTCATTTTCTCATTCCGAACGCACAGATCTGGCATCGCTCGTCGAATAATGCCGTGGGCGGCGACCTTAGTTTAATATACCTCGCCATCAACAACATTGGTTTCACAGTCGGGCTTGCCTTTCATTCCATCAGTGTCAGCTTCTTCTATCTTGTTTCCCATCCACAAATTCTCGCCCTCACATCCTCCATGCATACCGAACGCTATTATAGTATCTTTGACACCGGTCGTCAACGCTTTGGAATCGCGAAGACGATTTACACAGATTCCAACACAAATTACATAGACGCACCCAGAAAAATACAGGATGGATGTAATCACGGGGTTGCCAGGTACGATCATACACCAAATGGATGGCATATGTGGGACACAATCTTGCAGTTCAAGTCATTACATACCTGCGACCCGTTGCACCACAAAAAAAACTTTCAAACGGTGCTAGACCAAATATAAGGAGCTCATTCCTCACATTATGTAAGAAAGGTATCATGCAAGCTCATACTCAAGCATTTTGTTGCAATCGATGCAGCTACCGAATTACCAGTTACTCCTCGGGGTTTAGATGAGCACAGCAGTGTACCGCCCGGGGATACCAGCTGAACATTTCGCATCAGAGTAATGCGGCTTATTTGAGCCTCGTGCCGCCGAGGTCCACATGTCTGGACCCTGTAGTTGAGCACAATATTGTCACTGACACCGATAATGTGGCTCATGTACCCCCACATGGGGGTATTCTAACATGCGCTGTTGTCACACCATCGTAGTCTGTAGTCTGGTGACCAGACCGTCTAAGGCAAACCGTCAATAGACGCCTAACGCAGCAACCTCATAGACGGTCTGGTCACCAAACTAACACTATCGCTCTATCATGCGATTTTACTGCTGATACCTGGCCATCAAAGTTCCGGCTCCACGCACCGCGAGGTGGGCTTGCGTAAAATTTCGTTGTGATGATGATGTTCGGAGGTCAGTGGACACATGGTCCAGTGTATCTCGACAGCAGGGATGCTCTTGGCAGTGCGGGTTCTCGGAATGGAAGATTCTCTGTTATCTCTAGTATGCCATATGCATCGCAGAAGCAAGCACTCGGACAGAGCGCCCAGTAATAATCTTTCCCCGTGCGTACTCGTACTTCTATCTAACAGGTACACTGTATAGTTCGCGTATTCAGATACCGGCATTCGCCGGGTTGACAACATGCTACATCCCGATTCCCCTCGTGGCTCGTTTCTCGATGCAGGAAAATCCATGGTATGCAAGCTATGTTGTGCCATATGGAAAATGGTGTCCGCAATATTTAAGAGCTCAAGATCACCCCCGAATTCCTCAGTCCCTTGGATAGATCATCATGTTCCCTTCTAAAGCTCTCCTGTCATTGATTATCGTCAGTTTGACTGCCGTGGACGCGAGTCCCCTCAGTCGTAGCACCGGCAAGGCTACTCTCGGCTTTGCTACGAGGATTAACGAGAGCGGGACGCTCAACGTCATCGAGAAGGACCGTGCTCGCGCCCAGGCTTTCAAAAATGCTGGCCATTTGGGGAAACGCAGCACGTCTTTCGGTGTCACGAACGCCGCAGTGACATACACCGCTAAAGTTGGAGTCGGCAGTCCTGCAACTGATTGTATGTGGATCATTTGCTGATCTGGGTATATGGGCTAAACGATTGTAGACACGCTTCTAATTGATACTGGAAGCTCCAATACTTGGCTCGGAGCTTCCAAGGCATACACCAAGACTAGCACTAGCAAAGACACTGGAAACACCGTCGTACGTTTTTGATACATTCACGCCGTTTCCGTTATATGTAAAGTCGATCATAGTCGGTGTCTTATGGCTCCGGAAATTTCAATGGAGAGGAGTGGACCGATACCGTCACCCTCGCTCCCGGTTTGGTTATCGAAAACCAATCCATCGGGGTTGCCAGCTCAGCCACTGGTTTCTCCGGCGTTGATGGTATCCTTGGTGTGGGCCCTGTCGACCTCACTTCTGGCACGGTCACCAACACGGACAAGGTCCCCACGGTATCTGATAACCTGCTCTCCAAGGGGACAATATCTGATGAGGTACTCGGAATCTACTATGTCCCGGCTTCGGAGTCGAATAGCGGCGGGACACTCACGTTTGGCGGCTATGATAACTCGGTCATCAAGGGCTCGGTGAATTATGTTTCACTCACGACAACCTCACCTGCGTCGGACTACTGGGGTATCGACCAGTCAATCACCTATGGTGGCAGCACTATCTTGTCGACGACTGCCGGTATCGTTGACACCGGCACTACCCTCATTCTCATCGCCACTGGTGAGTGGCGTGGTGAGACCGACTGATTACTCGCTGTCCTCTTACATTGGTACCTACAGATGCATTCCAAGCATACCAGTCCGCGACGGGTAGTACCTTGGACTCTACGACTGGCCTCCTCACTGTCACTTCCTCTAAATATTCTGCCCTGAAGACGTTATCATTCAAGATCGGAGGCCAGACCTACGACCTCTCGCCCAATGCACAGATCTGGCCCCGTTCGCTCAACTCCGCCATCGGTGGTACCTCTAATTCGATCTACCTCGTCGTCGGCGACATCGGCAGTGCGTCCGGAACTGGACTCGACTTTATCGATGGGTACACTTTCCTGTGCGTGTTCGTTTGCTTTCTCTTGCTCCACAGGTACTTAGCACGCGTGTCTGTTTTAGTGAGCGTTACTACAGCGTTTTCGATACTAGCAAAGGACGGGTTGGCTTTGCCACCACGGCCTATACCGAAGCAACCACCAACTAAAGTTTTCGCATTGCGCGATTTCATTCGTTCTACAATGTTGCTATCATTACTCAGCTGTCACTTAAGAAACTGGTTGGGTTGCACGCTTCATCAGTATTGTTGAGTAGGACGTTGTAACAATCTGTAATTCGTCTATGTTGTGCTTGATATCAATGAACTTGTGTGTGTTTTGTATTTGGACGTGGCTTTTTAGGCCTGAAGCTTGAAGAATGAAATGTAAGTAGCAAATTGCTTCAATTGAGTCATACACAGTAGCATGCCCTCCGAGGAATTATCACGACAAGAAAGTAGCGTCTAATTTCGATCCATTTGATCATGTAGTAGTATGTCAAATCTTTACATGTGCCTTATACCACTCTAAAGAACTCAGTGATCAACTTGAATAGATTAATCTACATCGTACGAGCGGGGATCTCAGAGCGATTGTAGAGAGATGTCATCCCAGATACCTGGGAACACAATCCATTCTTGTCCTACTATATGTGTCGTATCGATTGAACAAGTTGAGAATCTGTGGTAGAGAAACGTAAGATCTGAAGCAACAGAACATCTGGATTCAGATCACTCTGGTTTTGTCTCTGTCGAAGAGTAGGACCAGAACGGGCCACTCGGCCTGATCCCAATTGGGTCCGTTTCGTATAATTCGGTGTTTCCGAGAAAGATATGGCTGATCTAGCTACAAGTTGTTAGAAAAAAGTGGGAAATCTCAGAAACAGAGCCTGACATATTGGTAAGTTTCCAATGGCGATACACAAAATGGCACGCATCAAGTCGGACCTCTCTGAGGACGAACTTCCGGTGATCTGTAGCGAAAGAGAGAGGGAACCAACGGTAACGGACGTTGACGAAAATGTCACACAGCCCACCAATAGATTTACTGCTTCTGTCAGCTATCCCTCCATCGAGGGTACCAATCTGTCAGCGAGTTGCACCCAAATGGCTTCTCCGTTGTTCCTTGTTTACCAAAGCCTTCGGTTACTAACAAAACCAAACAATTACGCCAATTGACTTCAGCGTAGAACCTTTACTTACATCCAAAACAGCTTAAGTTTGACTCGACACATGGATAACCACCCCACGGATGAGGCAGTGATTGCAGCCACGCCTGAAGTTTCGCCGCTTGTTGGCAGCCTTTCTACTGCCAACTTTGCATTGCTTTCTCTCGCAGTAGCCTTGTTCCTCCTCGTTGGTGCGTTTCTTCGAGTATATCTGGTTTCGCGCGAGGCTGACTCAGACATAGTCATTTCATTTACTCGGAGAAAATCAAAATCCAGAGGTGATGCTCTCCTGTTAGCTGGGCCTCCCGACTCGGGCAAGACTGCCATATTGTCGAATGTCAGTCCACTATATGTCTTAAAATTTGTACATTCCTGATGGTGGAAAAGATCAGCTTGCATACAATCAAACATTGCCGTCGCATACATCATTGCAGACAAATTCGGCCCAAATGACGCTGTCACCCACCAAGACGTTGCGGGTGATTGATGTACCTGGACACCCGCGGATCAGGGATCAGTTTCGGGAGCATCTCAAGGAAGCCAAAGCTGTCGCATTCGTGGTTGATTGCAGCACCATTTCGCGCAACGGCTCTGTAGTTGCAGAGTACGTGTTCTCTTGCTTGATTTTATATTCAGGGGTTGACGTGACTGATGTTACCAGACACTTGCATCATGTTTTACATGCGATCACATCACTTCCCCCGACGCAGTCTAGACCCACACTCGTCATTCTCGCACACAAGACGGATCTGCTCAAAGTCGGTGCTTCGTCTAATTCAGTAAGCGAAGTCGCTATTAACCGAGTTCGCGTTATTCTCGAGCGCGAACTTGAGAAGAGGAGGGTTTCACAGTCAGGGGGTGTCGGGGTGGAGAGTCTTGGGGCAGAAGGGGAAGGAATGGAAATGGGTGGCCTGGAATGCAGTGGTGCGGCAGGTGGTGCGTTCAAATTCAATGAATGGGAGGGAGGAGACGTCGAATTTGTCTCGACCTGGGTGAAAGTTGGAGAGGTCAAGGATGAGACGGCCAGCGACGATGGGCTGGACGAGTTGAAGGATTCGTTGACCCAGCTCTTGAAATAAACACGGCCAAATACGCTTACCGTATATAAACGATGGTAAATGGATTCTCGGTTCCCGTTCAACGCAACCTTTTAGACAGTGCCCGTGCGATCCAATTTCCAGGGTGTACGCGGCGATTCGGTTATGCGGAGAGAGAGGTTGGTGAGGATTACGAGCACACGCATCTCTTTTTCATGGTGCAGTGAGCGTCAGACCTTTCCTACATGCGACTAGTAGTACTTTCAATGTTTTATTTTCTTGTTGCAATGGAGAGTGTGACAGTGACAGACATGACAAATCCTTGTCACGTCACATTAACGCCAGGACCTAGTTTACACTTTTGACGTGTTCTTCATTCTCATTCCTCGACGACCACCATGTTCATTATCAACTGGTTCTGGGACATCCTCGCGCAGCTCGGTATGCTCCTCCACTAGTCACATCCTTGGCCACCGTCACTCAGACTATTACTTCTCCAACCCAGGACTGTTGCACAAGAATGCTAAAATCCTCTTCCTTGGTCTGGATAATGCCGGAAAGACTGTCTGTAGCTAGCGCTCGTGCTCCGGCCACAGTATATCTTACCATTTCCTTCACAGACCCTTTTGCACATGCTTAAGAACGACAGACTCGCCACTCTACAGCCCACACTCCACCCTAGTAGGTGTTATGACCCCCGCCTATGCCGGGTCTGACGCATCCCTGTTAGCTTCCGAGGAATTAGCCATTGGCAACGTCAAGTTCACCACTTATGATCTCGGAGGACACCAACAAGGTACCGTAGTCCGACTTATTTTATTTTCTGCTCGCGTTACCATCACGTACTGAGTAACACATCTCCCCTTAGCCCGCCGCCTCTGGCGCGACTACTTCCCCGAGGTCGATGGTATCGTCTTCTTGGTCGACTCTGCCGACTACGAACGATTCGCTGAATCAAAGGCTGAGCTCGATGCGTTGCTCTCCATTGAGGAACTCGCCAAGGTTCCCTTCCTCGTTCTTGGCAACAAGATTGACGCACTCGGTGCTGTAAGCGAGGAGGAACTCAGACATCATCTTGGACTCTACCAAACGACCGGCAAGGTTGGTTTCATCCCACGCATCTCGATGGGGTAAAGTGGTGTTAATTTGGTCATGTTAGGGCAAGGTACCGCTGAACGACATCCGGCCAATTGAGTTGTTCATGTGTTCGGTTGTCCAAAGGCAGGGTTACGGTGAAGGTGCGTCTTCTTGTTCCCAAACACGGTCTTCTTGTTAATACGACCTCGTTAGGATTCCGGTGGGTTTCTCAATACGTATGTCTTGCTTCATGTCTGATCGAACGCCTTGCTTACTCACTCATTCGGCAGATATGATGTTATTCTTTCGGAGGAGTCGGAGAGTGACCTTAATAATACGCTACTCAGTACCTACCCATGTTCTCGTCTTGATCACTTTCCTTCAGAGACATGCACCGCTTCCATCCAATCCATGCTTTCATTCCGGTGGACTATCTCCGCACAAGCATGTAGCTCCTAGATTCCTATTTATATGACAGGTCAACGCCGTAATAAACCAGCAATAGGAGGTTCTAGAAATCAGCGGTACGCCGTGCTACCCCCATAGCGTAAGCCTCCATGACGTTTCCAAGTACCCATGCATGTCCGCCGACGTAAAGCAAACTCCTCAACCAAAGATTAAAGAACACGTCTTCTCCCAGGAACTCGAGTTTGTACGCTTCGGCGAGCCAGACCGCTTGTGTGCCGGCCCAGACGATGATGTTCCACCACGAAAATCGTACACGTGAGGCCAGGAGGGGTAGGAAAAGCGTGTACCATAAAAAGTACTGCGAGGTGCACACCCGGTTGAACAGCACAAAGGTAAACGTCTGTACGAACCACGCAAACGGGAGGTCTTGAGTGCGTCGACCCAGCAAAAGACCCGTGACGAGGGATAGCGAGAGCTGCGGGATGAGGCTCGTGAGCGGTGAACGAAGCCATCGTCGAGCGAGCGAAAAAACGTCGTTGTCGAGCGAGCCAGCAGATTGACCAGGGTAGGTGAGATACGTGAGGTAAAAGTAAGGGGAAAAATTATGCCGATGATCGAGGCGGTCTGCATGATACAGATAGGCTTCGTACAAGAACGGGTATCCCCATCTGTTTGACAAATTACCC
>JBBPNM010000207.1:0-12921 GCA_038090895.1 Boletus bicoloroides
TCGAACGCCATCTCTCGATCCTGTTCAAACACCCAACGTGCAGACTCAAAGATCTGGTCCAGGTATTCCGGACCCAGCTTCTGCAGATACGAGATGGAAGGACCGAGTTTATCCCTCATATCATCTTCTTTCTCACTGAGCCTGTTAGGGACGTGGAAAGATGTAGTTCGTTAGGGTCGTTCTGTGAATCAAAGAACTCTGCTTGGATACATACTGCTGGAGTAACTTGAGCGCCTTGGCGTGCATCTTCCTCCCGTTATATAAGAATATAAGTTCTGCGTGTTTCTGTACTCCAGGCAATGTGTTAATAAGTTTCATCTCTCCCGCGCATCGCCATGCGAGAACAAGGCATCTAACGCCTACTCGGACGGAAGAAAAGAAATCGGATGAGAGAAATTGGACCCACCTCCCTCGCTCTTAGCTCCTCCTCGACCTCCTCGACCTCGCACCAATTTGGCAACCGACAAAGTGGGCCCAACATACTCGGTCTCCCAATGAGATAACTCTTGAACAACGCTGTGTCGACGATCTGAGCTCTCTTGACAAGTTCATCTTCAGTGAGATCTGCGAGTGCGACGCCAGATGGTAGGGCGTAGAGAGCAGCAGCGGAAGTAGAGGATAGCGTCGGGAACAGGTGCGACTGCGAAGGGGTTATGTGATGAGAAGCGAGTGCGCCGGCAAGCTTAGGCCGAAGAGATGTCAGGTAACGCCAGAGAGTTTCCAGGGAACGTGTCGCGTTGTCTGGACGGGGTCCACACCACCGAGGGGCATCCGAAAAGCAACATATTTACTCACTATCTCCCCCATAGCAAAACAACACGTACCAACAACCTTTCCCTTCTTCTTTCCGCTCAATGAAACAACATCGTCCTCCTTGGACGCTGCCGCTGTAGGCAACAAAGCACCGAAGCTCGTCTTTGTCCGTGCTCTAACGGAACCTGTCGGTGATGGCGACCTCGAAATTGTCATCGAAAGTTTGTCTCTACCAGCCGCTGCACTGTCCTTGGTCCCTCCTTCACTCAACTTGGTTGACGTCGTGTCCTCCGCACCGGCAATGTCTGCACCAGATTGCTCCTTTGATTGTGCAACCGGACCCCCAAACAACGCTACCCATTCATCCTGTTTCACCGCTAACCGTCCAGCCACCTTATCAGGATACAATGCAATAACCTTTGCAGGATTAACATCGAGATCTAAGAAGGTATTTATCGCATCGTCGTACTTCCCAGATCGGAATTGCGACATGGCATTGAGAGCGAGAATTAGGGTCCGTTTTGGGCTAGGACTTGAGCCATAGACATGGTCTAGTAGAGCTAGTGCTTCAGTGTAAGATGCGCATGATACCAACTCCTCGATTTGGGCATCCCAATCGCGCATAGTAAACTTCCAGATACTAGTGCCCTCCGAGGTTGCGAGGGTCCGGTCGAGAGGGGTAGAGACAAGAAAGACATGAGAAGGAATCTTGGACGCTGTCGCGAGAGTTGTGCTGGGATGAGCAGACGTGATACTGGTAGTGAGTAGCCGTAAAGATGCATTCGCATTATTCGGAGAAGTGGATGCTTGTGGAAAAGGGAAAGGAATAGTCTGTACTGGGAGCATATTGATAGATGAAACAGTTTGAATGACTGGAGCCTGGATGAAAAATGGTTGCGTTTGTGATTGCGCTGTCGCTTGCGGTAGCGATGAAGAACTTGTGGGGAGCGAGGTATTGCTCACGCTACTGGGAGGTTCGGCAGTAATGGGTACCGTGCCAGCTGGGAGGATGGAGAGTATATACGGGTTCACGAATACTAGAGGTGCCCAATGGTAATAATGTGGTGGTCAATAAGCATAGCAACAAACTCACCAATCTCCTCAGGCTGACTCGGCCAGGTAATGCTGTTACCTTTCGTCTTGGCATCAACATCAATGATAAACCCCTGATCTAGAAAAACTTCATCAACCAGTCCTCAGTGGAAGGAATGTTTGAACCCACTCTCTTTGACGACAACAACCTCCCCTTCACCGACTCTTACTAAAGCGGGTTTTGCAGTCTTGCCTCCCAGGCCGAGGCTCATGTAAGTCGACAAACCGGAAAAGGTCCCCATTCCTAGACCCGACGACGAAGCAATAGTAGGTACAGGTGTAGGCATCATAACATCAACAACCGTCGAGTTCTCCAATGAAAAGATCGCATATTCAGTAGGAGAGTATGCGAAGCACACGTACGACGGATCCAAAAATGCTGATGCACGAGGAGAATGGGGGAGTGGTGTTTCCTGATCATCATCGCGTTGCACGAGCACCAATCAAAGGAGTGCAATGAGCGAACCCAAGAACAGTAGCAAAACTGTCATACGTATCAACTCACCTTGACCTCTTGAGCCTCCCCATCCTTCCAGGAATACACAACCACCCTCCGACGACACCCTACTACAAGAGTTGTCATCATAGTTGGAATTGGTATAGGCCCCCTCTCTGCTTCGCCAGAAAACCCTCCAGATAGGGGAGAACCAGACGAATCGGGACTTTGAATTCCAGGTGTATTGTGCACGCTTGAATGAACGGCAAACGACAAAGCACTCTTCGCTTGAGTGAGTCTTGTCGGTGGTGAAAAAGAAGGGAGTGGGTACAACGTTAAGACAGTTTCTGGGAGGAAAGGGGCATCGATGAGTGGGCAAAGTTGGCTAGTAGCAGAGACTCAAACCGGAGAGAACAACGAGCGAGTTTATGTCTTTGATGTACCCTAACTGATCGATGGCCTTCCTGGATATCCCAGTCTTCGTCTCGACCAATGTGGCGGTTGGGTTTACTCCTTCGGCTGCCCACACAACCGAACGTCAGTAAGGATGCATGGGCGAGAGTATGAACGCACCCGCGTCGCTCCCTTCACTTAAGTCGTAAGTGTGTATGTTACCGATCGCCGTGCCAATGTACAACCTATCTCCTTGAAAGCCCGTCAGTAAGGGGGTCCTGTGCATGCCTGGTAAGTGGGAGTTACCCTGGACGAGTAACGATTCGGGTCGTTCCTTGAATCCGCTGAGCACTGCTGTCGGCGTGTCGAACGGCGCCATGTTTCTTGCTCGATGTATATCACCAGGAGAGGACTGATGGTAAGCTGAACAACTTGAAAGTACTTGAGGCCGGGTACGCGTACTCAGACTTTATAGAGGCACAGCCACCACTTACAGAACCAAGACTAACATCTAAGCTCATAACATATCTTGATTGAAGGTATCGAGGTGTATACAAGGTATAGGTAACCCTATAAATACAACCCTACTCATTGTTCAACATGCATAATCTACAAAGCAAGCTGAAACCGAGTTCCATAAGTCACGAACCCGATCAATACAACCGAAATAATACCCACCAAAGCAAGGTGACCTCCAACGACAGGGCGTGCCATGAAGCCATCCGACACACCACTGAGGGTATCATACCAGTCACTCAGCGGCACCTTATTCGCACTGTCCGCAGCATACTTATACACGGAGTCGATAAACATGTTTCTGGTGGTAATGTTTGTCATAAAGGCAGCCGTCCACATTTGCCAGTCCGACTTGGTGTAGGTATGTCTGCCACACGTATGCGTCAAGTTGGTGTTGGCCGGGAGAGGTATGAGTTTGACTCACCGAGTGTCGAGAGGAACGCCGTACGTGTCTTAACCAAGTGCTCAGTCAACAAATGTAACAGAGCTGGTACTTGCTTCTACTTACTGACCACAGTGGCGTACCAGGCGGTCTCTGACAATTAAAACAAATTCATGAGTATGGAAGGCAGTTACACCAAGGACGACCTTACGCATGTCATAAACGGATTCTGGGAACACATTCGTGCCGAGAAGCTTGTCAGCGTACAGGTTATACGACAAACCCCAGCTAGAGAGAGTAAACAGACACTCAAAGAGACCGAACATGCCCATTGACATACCTACTGTCATTTCCATAGGACAAGTCTAGGTGTTGTCCATCCTTAGCAGTGGCGTAGTTCAGAATCTGCGGCACGTAGCTAGCCGCAATGGACTAGAATAATTTGCGTCAAGTGGTAAACTGTGAAGATCTGGTATACCTACACTATAGTTCTGTTGGTTGGTGGTGTCTCCAAGCATTCCAGAGATTTCGGCCATAGCTTGAATGCCAATAACACCCTTGATTGCGAGGTTTGTCTGGTTGGCGAGTGCACCAGCAAAGTCGTCCGTGCTGATCTGGTAAGCAGGGATGAGAGCCTCCGCAACGAGATAACCGGTCCATTGATTAAGCAAATCGGTCTGTAACCGGTCAGAAAAACAACACAACCGGAGTGCTAGATAGTACTCACATAGCCAGTGATGATCGAAGTGTCTCTCGTTTTCTGAGTGTAGCTCAAAGTCATGATAAGCATGTTTCCGCATTCTGTTTGGTGTGAGTGGATTAGAGTGGAAAACATAAATATGTTTCACCTTCGAGTGGCATGTCTTCGGCGTTACCATCGTTGTGCCCGATGGCTTTGGGGTATGTAGAACCTGGTGTACATGAAGGCACATCGTTCTTCCAGGTGAAGAACTCTCACCAAGGTCATGGATTGCGTATGTTGCAGGCCATTGTCCTGTGGCCTGGTACTCGAACAGACCAAGAAGGAGATATTTACCGAGCACAGGGTTAGTGTAGAGCAAGACAGGCCAAGCTGGCATGATCACGTCAACAGTGTTTACATTCTGACAAGGTTCGCACATATTAGAATGTGCTGCTAGACGTGGGGCAGAATTCAGACGCACTCCGTCACTAGATATCTCTGACCGCGGGTCAGTCGAAACGTCATGGTAACCGACAATGAATCATACCCTTTAAGAACATGAGGACATCACTAGTATTCCACGAGCCATCACTGTTCTGTGATATCGTGAGCTCCATAGCACCGAATGCCTGTCGGATGGAGAGTTGAACTATGCCAGCATAGTTGCTAGAAATGGCAGAAGCGTCACTCTCGACTTGCTTGTCAAACTCCTGCGCTCTGAGCACAGCATTAGGATAGTCCTCAAGAAACACTTCAATCTGACCACGATGACATCAGTTGAGGATCGCGAAGTGTGATACCAAAATGCGGTACTAACCATTTCCCCAACACCGTATGGATAGGCACTCCAGGCGTAAAGACTTCTGGCTTGATATGCACCTCCGGCAATAATGTACTCAACAGCGGGATCCCTCACATGCCCGATAGTGAACACAACAGTATCACTAGTGCCAGAGACCGTGCCAAGATCTTGGGCAAAAGCAAACACTGGCCAGTCATCACTAATAGCGCGGAAGTTGGTGTCAAATGTATTCGCCAGAATGCCGTTGTTTATGAACTGAGTGCGCACAACAACATCCTGACCCGTCTGATAGGTTGTTGAAGTCCCGTTCTGAGGGAAATGATCAGACTTCTGTGATTGCGAGAGATATCAACTCGCGTACGTTCGTTGTCGAATAATAAGCAGCTCCCTCTGTGGAGTACGAAAGTGTCAACCCGAACTAGAGGTGAAACCAGTATGACAAACGTACGCATGATGAAGTCATTGTACTCGGTATAATCTTCTTGTGTTTCAAGCATAACTTGGTGAGTGAAGACCGATCCGGTCGTGGTACTTTGCCAAACTACGATTTGTGTATTGTCGCTCGCAGAAACCCACTCGGCGCTGATGTCAGTGTAGACGCTCACTGTGTGTGCTTCGCCATCCGTAGATATGGCCTGCATAGTGAGGTACGAAAACGGAGTGGATTGCTTTACAAGGTCCGAGGGCTGGTGTCCAGAAGATGATCATGGATATAAATAGACACTCAAGAATTGTAGGTACGTACCTCGACAGGGCTGATAAAGGTGAGAACAACATCAACCGGTCCTGCGCTCAGGTGGAAACACGTAGAAGTGGCGGTGAACTGAAGTAGTGATGAGAAAGATCAAGGGCAAACAGATATCTGGGACCTACCCCCATGCTCTGTTGGATCGCGAGTACTGGTGAGGTGCCGGAGACGACAGGGTCTCCTAGGACAGTATATGTCGTCCCGTCAACTCTGATGTAACCGGCCCATCCAAGATTCTAGTCCGTCGGTGAGATGAAATTAGGCCATAGTATATACATGACCATACCCCCGTAGCCCAGAACTGGGGCCAAGCCTGGTTCACCGCCACTCCAATGCCCTGTGGAAGCCATGCAGACAAGTAGGGTGTCCTCACTGCAAGGGGAATAGACGCAGGGTTGAAAGGCGACGCAGTCCATGAAACCGCAGAAACTGTTGCAGTGAGTAGTAATACGGATGCTACAGAGAGCAAAATGAACAGCCCCATTTCGGTAGAGTGAACTTGCAGGCGAAGCTGGGTAACGAGAGTCAATATTTATATTCCCTTGCGATCAAATTCATTTCTCCTCTGGAGCATGACGAGAAGATCACAGGACCGTTGCTCGGCGTGGAGGCAGTCCACTGCAGGCCTTGTCGTCACAACCACTTCGCAACTTGTAACTATTTTCGGAATGACAATCACCACTGGCACAGGACGCGGCGAAATAATATTTAAAGCCGACGCACCAAAGCTAGAGATCCTAGCGATCCCACAGTCTTTTGAAAACGTACCAACTGATGGGGAGGGAGATACCAACTCTATACTCCGGTTGTCACTGAGTTGAACGTTGAATGTAAGTGTAATGCCAACCTGACTCGAACAGGTTGACATTGGAATCGGCGGGCCGCTACGGCCCGTGACAGTATCAACTCCGATAACGCGATGATCATGACCTCTTTCCCGCAGGACGTACACGCGCACAATCTTCTATCACACACACCGCAGATACTCTGTAGCCCGAATCAAACACTGAACTCCCAGAAAGCTATCAACGGAAACCGCTGAACGGATTTCACAAAGCACAATCGTGGCCGCTTGTATACCGGTGCATCTTCTGCCCAGTGTAAGATCGTGCAGCTGAGGAGAGGAGGTCCCATATTATTAGATGATTCCACCTGGGGGACCGTCCATCCTTTGGAATGGCGTATCGGACCTAGACACTCCGTCGGAATCCCAAACCAGAGCGTGTTCATAGTTGGGTTCAAAATTGCAGTCAACGAGGAACTACTGCACTTGAAATGTGTCACGGTCAAGGCCAAGCATTCGGAGCGCACATCGGCCATCACACTTGTCCGATACGGTCTGGTTCAGAATATCGAGGTACCCTCAGGACCCGATCTCGATACTTTTTTCGTCGGCCAGAGCACGCTCATCAATATGATCAGGGCTATTCCGGGTCCTTCACATGGCACTGTCCGGGTATCGCATGATGTTCGTCCATGCACCAAACAAACCACACCGTACGCAACGATGCTAAAGGGGGGCTTGCGGTGCCGGCTCTGGGACACACAGGGCCCCGATAAAGTGACAGATGATAATTATCGCATCATGGAGCAAATGGCCAGAATATCCAACTTGATTCGCAAACAACTATCTCGGCGATTGTACAAGTCGAGAGGAGCAGTCCAGAATCAAACCGCGCTGGTTGCGCCTATCCTTGTGTAGTGCATTGACGCGAGCCAAATCGGTATTGGGGTCTACCGGCAGCTATTCTGCAGAATGTAAGTCAACTTTTGTGACAGCAAGGTCGTACCGGTGATAGTGGTTACGCAAATGAGCCCTAACACCACTGGTTGGGAACCGGAGTGCAGGAAGCGACTCCAGCAGTTACATCCATGGATGGGCCCTAATTACACCAATACCTCTCTGCTGGGGTCAGGAGATACCGAAATGTATAATCTCCTGAGTATAAGGAGGATTGTCAGGCTCTGAGACAGGGATCTCATTGCTTGGCTCGTACCCCAACAAAGGGTACACGAGAACCCTGCGCCTATAACACAGCAAATGTTTCTTATTAGTCTGGTGCCCGTCTAAAAGAGGTACGTTGTCAACAGACGATTTCTTATTTGCGCTTGTACCAATCTACGCCCGGGACATCCCAAATTCACCTACCCTGGCATCTAGGTGGCGACGAACGCTGAATGTTGAGAGGTAAATTCATGAGCATTCTAGACCAAAGGTCAGGTCCGTCATGTCACTACGCTCTGAGTATAACCTCACTTCGACGTTCGTCTTGTCCCCGTAATTGATGTCGTTCTCGCTGGCCAGACTAGCCTGAATTCAGAGCGGAACTCTAGATCTGACCCACTGATCCACTGCCCTCATGTAGCGCACCGATGCGGCCCGCACAACCGTGGTATCCTATAACTTTGCCGGTTGGCAACATTTTCTGTGTGTCGAGTCTTTTTGACGGAAAAACTGTATCGCGGACGTATTATCGGACTGGAATGCAAGCTCTTTTGACCTCGGATGGCAGTTTCCAACTGTCACTAACTAGCCGCGGGTTAGACGCCCAGACCTTGATGATCGAGGGTGAAAAAAAGTACCGAAAGACACCCACTTGTCACGATTGAACAGTGATCCGTACCATCGGAACCTGACGTTCGATTGCTGACCCCCGTTTGAGTTTACCCTCGGTGCCATGGAATCGTCCCTGAAGCCTTGAGGCCCATCCAACGCCTTCGCCCATGTATGTCACTCGCACCCGTAACGGTGGGAGTGCGCGTTTCCCCGACACCGACGGCGCCGCTACGTCGCCAACGTCCTGCCATTTCAAGCGTTCAAAATTCACACTTTGCAGTTTGTACATGCACCCCGTACGTCAGAGAGGCTCTCAATCGTCTCTCCACATTTCAGCGCGAGGCTAGATTCACACCGGAAATTCGACCTAGATGATAGATTCGCGCCGGTCAACCGTCCCACTTTTCTTCAACCCGTTCACCTTTGGACGCCACTCATACCTCGATCGAGGCTCAAACCGTTCCGCCGGCTCGGAATGCCACACGTGCATCTCACGTCACCGAGTCTAGTCCCCCCCATACAAAACAAAACGTGTCACGATCGATATACATTCCGCTTCAACATCCCCGAAAAAAAAAAAAAATTAGCCCTTGGCTCATATGAAATATCGAGCACGCCTGAGTCTCGACTCCTCAAACACAAGAACGAACGCGACAGACCCGCCGCGCTTGTCCATCCCTGGTTACTTATGTCACGATAGTGGTGCCCACGTCGCTCAAAAAAAAACATTCCCGGTAACCTACTTCACCCTGACTACGACATGTGTGTATGAGAGAGATTTCGGATTATGGATAACGGGTGGCCACATCCGCGCACATAACTTACTTTTGTGACACACGGCTGGCATGTTGGACATTTTCCTTCTGTCATAACGTCTTGGAACGCGTTTGTGGCGCCCCTAGCCAAATGGAAAATCCCGGAGAGATAACGGGGCAGACAGGCGACAGTAAGGTTCCCAAGCCAACCCTTGAGCAAGATCGATGATCGGGTACTCCGGGTTCTGGCAGAGGCGACGAACCAACTTTGAGAGACATGCCAAGTATGTAAATGCATTCGAATGGATTGTCTAGAACAGATTGCTGATTGATGGAGTCATGTACGGATGCAGGGTCTATCTACAGATGCTCAAGGTGCCAACGCAGAACACAAGACAAGTGTCTTCAGTGAGAGTGGGGAATTCGAAATGATGACTGAACGTTCGAGTCCAACATCAACGTTCTGCGCATCGTCCAAAGACGATTCAGAGAGAAAACACAAAGGTATGGCACGGAGAAAGAAAAAACGAAAGAGAAACAATATACATACAGAATAACATACAGCTTCATCTTCTATGTCTCGATTTTTTTTTGTTTTTCCTTTTACCTAGAGGTTCGTTCGGGTCATGACACTACCATCGAGGGAGACGATGCCCTCGTCGAGAGATCCCGAAGAACAGTTTTGACAACGCATAACCACGTGTTGGCCCTATCCACTTCGTCGTACGCTCCGTCGACCTGCGCACTGATCTTTCGCAGAATCAACCGGCGTAGCGCTCTCGTATCCTCGTCTTCCTCGTCGCGTTGTGTCATAGCCAACGAGACGACGGATGACTGCGCAGAAGACGAACACGAAGAGCTTGCGCTACTGCAGTTGCTATCCGGCAGTGAAAGATAGAATAAATTGGATGACAAGTCGGAAGTATCCAGATGGACATGTGGACCCGTCGTCTTGGTCCTGTCGGGATAGAAGGCAAATGGGTCGTTCACAGGAGGATACCGAGAACGAAGATTCTCCACCATGGCTCCTCGAACCTGAATAGGAATTAAGTTTACTGCGGACGACTTGAATGACGTTGTCAGCTCAGCTCACCTTGAGCGTTCGCTTGAGGATTCGTTCAGCTCGAGCGATAAAGTGGTTCGCGGTGGAGATGAGGTGGTCGATCTTGATAAAGCACATGCGAATTAGCACCGAATAGGCAACTCCAAAGAAAAAAAAGTAAGTTACCGCGTGCAAGCATTCATCGATGGCGGATAAGTCACGGCTCGCAGCAGACAAGACCACCTGAGCGGAATGGGTACTATTTCGAGACGGCGAACGATCAGAATCACAGGAAGTCGATGAAGGTCGTGAACGGCATGTAATGCCCTCCGTGTCTGTAACAGTGATGATCGGCTGCTCGATATCCTGTTTCACCTGTCTTCCAACAGCGCATTGAGGATCGTCAAGGTCGTAGCAAAGCTGAGCCCGAAGCGGTTTTCCCGGCACGATCTTCTTCTTCCACCAGGCTTTCAGCTTCGAAGCACCACTTTTGTCAATTTTGGGATGGAACTTGTAACTCTTTAGCAGTGCCTTGAGCTTATGATCCTTGGAAGACGGTTTTTCCTCGACAGAGGCCGCATAATCTCGCGAGAAGAGCTCCCGCTCTATCTCAATAAGGTTCGCGAGGTGGGCCTTGTACGTCGACGAATCCGCACTGAGAATGAAACTGTCCAGCCATTCGGGCCACGGAACAGTTCGAACGCCAGAAGGAGAAGTGGTTTCAAGAGGGTGAACAAACTCCGTGAGGACAGCAATGTCAACGTATTTTTTCATTTTCTCGTCCTTTGGTAGGGGTGCATCCGACTCCACAGCCGTCGACTGCGAATCTTCTGAGCCTCGCGGAGAGTGTTGGTACGTCAATCGAGCAAATCGAGAATGAACAGAGCCTTGCATGGAGAGATGTTCCTCGGCCTCTTGCGAAACCTGATTCCATTGGCGGTCAACAGAATTGAGGATCTCGCGGGTACTGCGCAGTTCCTTGGCGGCATCGTCGATTTGGCCACGGAAATATGCCAAGACGTCGTCGCCCAATTGGGAAGTCTCTTGAACGACGGATGCAAGTTTATTGAATTCTGTATAATCACGGACGAATTGACCCTCGACGGAAAGATATTGAAAGTTGTCAAGAAGCTGTTCAGAGGTCGTGCTGACGTCAAAGTCGGGCGGGAGGTGGCTGGCGGGCCCCCGGGATTCGTGAGGTGAAGGGGGATTGAGAGAAGAAACCCAGTTCGTCAGTGACGTGATGGAAGAAAGGGACATAGAGGTGCTCGGGCGGATGGTGCGGTCGGAGAGGGATGACTGAGGTCGATTGAACTGCCCCTCGGCCATGAATGCCACGCGGAAATGTGGCTTCGCCACCTCCAACGCGGTGAGTCTATCAAACCATCAGATACGTTAACAACCCGAAAGAACAATGATGAAACCTTACCCTCGCGAATTGCGTAGATTCCGGTAAGACCCCGTTGGGTCACAATCAAGAAAGGCATACAACACATCGATACATTCGCCATGCTCGGCGGCTACATGAATACAAGTCTCTTCGTTCCTGTCCCGGGCAGACAGAGGTGCATGGAGATCGCAGATGAGGTGTACAGCGAGTTGATATAGAAACTGGCCAGAGTTTGACGCATCGGTGACGCGTGCCAGTCGAGCGAGACAGTGAAGTGGTGTATAGTGCTCCCAGGCAGTAAACAGACTGACGTCGGCGCCAGCGCGGTAGAGTGCGTCGAGAATTTCGATAGATGGGTTTGGTACAGAGACACAGTAATGGATAGCGCTCCATCCTTCAGTATCGGGTACATTTACAAGAATGGGGCCGTTTTCCAGAGGGGATGGCTCGAATGACTGTGGTGAAAACAACAATGCGTAGATCGATGAAAGATCAGCGGTGAGTATAGCATTTACAACCGAGTCCGTGATACGAGAGAGAGATTCAGGGGAAAAGGCCGTGGCAGGGGGAGAGAAAGGGGCAGCGGGGGCGGAGGTATGCGGAGATAGCTGGGCGAGCTCGACGCAGGAAGGCTCACACAAGACTTCTTTGTTGCCGTTCTAACCCAGGCCAAGATCAGCTACTGCTCGGACATGAGGAGCCAATGTCCAAATATACCTTGTATTCGCGCCAGCGATTGCAGCGTAATGCATACTCGCACGCCCAGAGAACACATGAATGGGGCAATGCAAATTGGATGGAAGAACGATGATTCCGATCCCTCAGGTCAGGGCGAGAACCGTGCGAGAGCTGTCAAAGAAGGCGATGAAATCAAGCGCGCACAAGACCGCGCTTCACCCACCAATTGTTGCACGACATCCATTCTACAATCACGTGCAGCATCTAGGATAGCGATGTGTATGGAAGGAAAAACGAGGTGTAAAGAGACTTACACATCAACGGTGTTGCGCCGTCGGTATCCATGCCGTCAACAGAGATAGCGCCGGAGCTACACTCGAGCAAGAGCTGGACGACCTCGGGCATGTTGAGCCAGGCAGCCATACCAAGCGGAGTTACGTCGTTGATCGAGTCCTGTGGCGCGTTGAGGGTGAAGAGGGAGATGTCGGGTTGAGAGACGGCGATACGGATGACATTGAGGCGGTCTTGAGACATGAACGACGCGTCGGACGCGTCGACGGTTTCCCATCTTTCGAGAGTGACAGGAGCGGTAAGCAGGACGACAGGTGGTGGGAGAAAGCGGTGGACGTACCTGTCGGCGGTGAGGGCACACGTGAGGACGGTACGGCCCGAGGTGTCTGTGGCGTTGATGTCGG
>JBBPNM010000208.1:0-12855 GCA_038090895.1 Boletus bicoloroides
ATGATGGGAGAGACGTCGGACTCATGCATTTTATATGGACTGGTATCAGCCTTCCAACTATGGCCGGCGTGCTACCTTGAGCTTGAACATTGAGATAAGCTTTCCGAATCACACCGGCCGGATACATGAAATTAAGGCAACTTGGCAAGCACGTCCTAAAACAAACGGACACGTTGTATGTTGCATGCTTCGCGGAAATGAATCCCGCCAAAGGGTGACCAAGTTCGAGGGGATCATAGTTTCAGATCAAAATGTTGGATGATCCACGCAACCAGATCCTGAAAACCGAACTGAACCGTAGTGACCTGGCAACCAAAGAAGGCTCAGAAAATGCTGTGTAAGAGAGTAGGTGTAGGATGACATACTTATTCATGGTGTGATGGTCGCAACGAATAATCTACAGGGAAGGGTGTGGGTGGGTGGAAAGATGGGGATCAGATTTTCACACCCACACTACACCTTCATATAGTCACGCGAAGCGCCGATCAATTTCGGCTCTGCTCTTTGATGCTTTGGCCTATCTGGTAAGTGAGCGTGCTCCTCCTTATGTCCGGGCTGTCGAGCTTCTTTTCGCTTACCTGCTTTACAGTCCGAACATTTCCGTTTCCTATGCGACGAAGACTGGAAGGCCAACCTGCGGTCTATCTGACCTGGGTAGGGTGAGATATATAGTACACACAACGCGGCGTACCCATCTGACGAAGGAAGGATACCTGGACATTGTTGCTCAGCACTACTACTTCCGCGTGAGTGCTGATTAATCATGGACAGGGAAATCGTCCGTACGAGACCCTGCCACATCCTCTGAATTGACATCAGAATTTAAAGAAGACACATGCCGGGAGCAATCCCCACCTCGCTGAATCACCATGAAACTCGGGAATCGGTCTGAGGTGCAATCCACAGTAGCAAATGACATCGACGTCAAGAATGCCTACACCGAGATGCGCTTGCACCTCCCATGCTCAACCCAATGTCTGTACGTCCTTCGATCCCGGCTATTTCACTGGGAAATGTGACTCATGAATGATTTCTGCAGCGAGCGAGTCAAAGCGCATGCGTTGGTGAAGTCATGAATCCATGAAGGTAGGCGCAGAGCAAGAGAGTCTACCACAGTAACCGAGCATTGAATTGTCGGATGACTTAGTAGTAGTGCCCCGCCACTAGTCGGTAGTTCTAGCACGTTAAGAAGGACGGCAATACGATGACTGAGCTAACGGTTCATGGCAGTTTTGTTCATATTGCGTCTCAGTGGAAGATTCTTCGATCCGCAGTTAGCACATTTCCACTTGATCACTAAGGCTACTCACGATTGAGTAAATGGTGTCCAATATGTCCTCTTGCGTGCCAGCAGTGTCTGAGATCAGTGACTGAATCAGCGGGGTCGTCATTCGGAACGGCCCCGGTATCAAGCACACATGCTTCGTTGTCGGATACAGCTGACATTCAGCCCTACACTCGAAGGATGTCGATGAACTCGGAAGTCCACAATAATCGGGTCTAAATCCAAGGACGACACGGAGAGTCTGTGCGGAGTACAACTCAGCGGCGACTCATGCACTGCCGAGGGGAACCAATGTTCATTGTCGGACGATAATGCCACTGAGTGAAGCTGGATACCGGATGGCACGCACATCAGCTATGCCTCGAGCAAAGCCGAAGACCCAGTCTCAGGTTCCTCTGTTCACCACTGTAATGATAGGGTTGTAGTAGGAACGAGAGCTCGTTCAGGACGTTTGTATTTGTTTATACTAATAGTAACTCAGCATCTATGTATGTACGACTCGTCAAGTTTTCTCCACTCAGGGATGGGCTTCCGAGTCTATTCTCAACGGCCTTACAGAGATGGGCGTCAGTTTCAGTTCCAAGTCCAATTCAGCAAAAACTCAGGCTCGCAATGATGACGAACAGCACCAGCGATGGTGGCCATTGGTCCCTCGCGGCAATCAACGGGTTCGAAGCGACGACGGGTGGTGGTAGAATTGAACGTTTATGACGGCCCAGAAGCTCTGCAGATCTACGGCACTCACTGGTAGGTCAGACTTTTGTATTGGGTACTCGCTCGCTCTCGATCCGACCCGGCTCGCAATTCATCTTGTGAGGCTCTCCTCCTTCTCGGAAGGGTGACGGGAGGTCTCTAATCGACCATAGAAATGCCATGAACCCATGTTCTCTCGCAGGCGGTCTCCCATAGATGGGCCTAGGCCACATGCACCGAATGTATTGCTGGTTGCACAGGGGCTATCTAAGACTGTATAAGAACCCCCTCCTCTAAATCTCTGAGCTTTCCCTCCCCCGCCCACTACCAGAGCTACCTTCGCGGCCACTTTACGCCCACCATGAAATCCTTGAAGTCTGCATTCTCCCACCTCTCTCACAAGTCGACGCCCGTCGTCGCGAGCAACATGTCTATTAATTCATGGTGTCACCATTTACACACCCAGCCCACTCGATTCATTAGAAAAGTCGAGACTTGTACAGCAGTTGCGGCGGAGGAAGATCCCTGGGGTACACCCGTCGACAAAATCCATCTCCACACATTACTTCGTGTGTTTTTGGTTCCTACCTCCAGTGGCTCAGGTGCCTCGGAGGACGTTCTTCTCATGAACGTGTCCTCTCCACCGGTGGGGTGTACCATTCAGTGACCCCTATCTCAGAGGCATTCTCAACCGGGGGAACCCTCTTCCATCCCGACATCCACGATCACATCTGCGTCATTTTACCGCACTCGCATGCCATCTCGAGGTAGAACGCGCCCTCACGTTCGGTAGTGGCTCCTCGGAACTCCACCTCACCCTCTCCCAGTTTGCGCAGATCCTCGAGTTTGTCAGTCGAACTACGATGTTGATCTGTGCCGGCGGTGACTGCAAATTCCAATCACGTTCGTTTGCTTTTACGTGTCTGGCTGCATTGACGCCGAATTTGCTGCCTTCCACGTTGGTGCGGAAGGGAAGTGAGGGGGCGGGTATGAATGTCAAGTACGACGCTGACTTGATGGATGACTCGGCGTTTGAGTTGGGCGCGGAGGCGTTTTTGGTTCAGGTACCATGGTTGGTAAGAGATCCCGTGTCAATGCAGGTAGTGAGTATACTATTTTTCTGACTCGTATGTTGGATACTGAGGCACACCGCAGTTGAGACTGATCAAGTCTTTGAAGGACGAGCCTCGCGAGAGGCCAACGGCGAGACTTTACCATTGATTGTGTTGCCACCGGTCAAAGAGGGTTTCGCAAGGCTTATGTATATATCGATATCAATGATTCCTGTCGTGTACTGTATCGTAAGACTGAGAAATTTACCTAGCAAGTTATTTATCCGTCATGTAAGTCACATCCTCGCTGAGGGACCTTGATTACAACACTGTCGGGTAACCGGTCGAGGGCAGCGTCTCACGTTATCACCACCAATAGAGGAAATAAACTTTGCATAGAGCGAGATCAATACTTCAAAATGACAACAGCATAGTGTGACCTAGATCCCCTCATCCGTCCTCCTTCAATCATCGTCCTCACGAGCAGCGACCGACACGGCCAACGGCAGCTGAGAACCGCGTTCCCATTCACCCTCGACTACCGGAACCATCAAGTTGAAAGGCGGCCCGCGGCGAACTCTTTCAGATCGTTCCGTCATCGTCAATTCAAACTTGCCAAAAATTTCCACGAGGAATGCTTGGACCTCGACGACGCTGTCATTCGCAATATGTTCAGTATCTCTCGTTCCTAGTAAGAAAGGTTGCATACGCAAAGCGCCATCCCAAGCATGCGCGGGCGCCGCCTATGAACGTCATCCTGTCATTTAAGAAAAGGGGTGTTAAGAGTTAATCCAGGCATATCATGCAAGCATGCCTTACAGGTTCGAATAGACCCCAATAGAGATGGATTTCTTTTCACTCGCCACACCGTTCAGCCAGCGATCAGGGTTGAACTCGTGTGCATCCTCGCCCCATAGTTCTTTATTACTGTGGGATTACGGCACCGATAAGCCATGGTATATATATCAGGAGCACAGCTCACCGGTTGTAGGCAGCGATCGACGCCACTATCCGTGTCCCTTTTGGGACGACAATTTCACTGATCACCTCACCAGATTCCGTCGTAATCGGTCGAGCAAGTGGAAGAATATCATCTTCACCAGCAATACGTTGCGCGTGGGGTACCACTGGATGATACCGTAATCCTTCCTAGTCATGAAGCCACTAAATGAACGCAACAAGGCGTACTAGGGGCATTACGCACCTTGATCACTGCTGTCGTGTAAGGCATCTCATCGAAATCGGCAATTGTGAATTGTGTATCGCCGCGTGCTCGGATAGCAGCCTCCATCTCTCGGATCTCAGCGCGGAGCCTGGATTGTACTTTGGGATGCCGCGCAAGTTCCAACAAAGTCCAGTTCAGGGTATTTGACGTGGTTTCATGTCCCGCAAGCAGAATCGTACTGATGATTGTTAGGCAAACGACAGAAATCGAAGATGAAATAATGGTACGTACCACACTTGAGCTAACAATTCTTCTTCTGTCATTTTGTTCTTCGCTTCTGTATCCATGTTGGCCTTGACTGCGAGATGGTGAGTAACGTAGATGAGCAACGAAGAAAAGCATCCTACCAAGCAAGCTGAAAATGTCCCGAGTCCCCTTGCCTGCCAACAGTGTCTCAGCTTTCTCGTGCACCAATTCCCTTGCTACTTCCGTGACCGCTCTCTTCACCTCGCGTGCGCGTTCAAGCCGGGGGGTCGATCCGTGATCAGTCATCCACTCGAGTAACCATGTCGGAAGATACTTGGAGGCTGCCTGTATGAAAATCTGTTGTGCAGGGGGACGTCCGAAGATATCACTCCTAGGAACAACAGTCACATTACACTCCAAAAAGGTTCATGAGAGAACTGACATCATATTGTTGTACTTCTTCGCAAGCGGGTGTTCATCGTTTTGGATAGTTCCAAATTGGACATCGAATGCAGCTGGTGGGAAGGGAAGAGGTACATTCTCATCTGATTGGAACAAAGACTTACCTTGGCCGATTGCATCCAGTGTCCCATGGGAAAGCCAGGTCGGGATATTTAAAACGGCTTTCTGGTCTGTACTGTTCCAAATGATCTCCATCCATTTCGCGCACATCTACATCCCAAGTCAGGTAAAGGTAGGCTGAGGTTGGCATGCATGACTTACAGATTCGGCACATCCCTTGAAGACACCCAGGAAGGCTTTGGATTCCGGACCGCTAAATCCTGGAAGAAGGATCTTTTTTTGTCGCTTATGATCTTCCCCTGTTAAAACGGTTATCAGAGTTCTACACCATTAAGCACTCTGCACTATGTACCGTCAGCCCAAACAAGCCCCTTTCCAGTTAACATTCGGGAGATTACACGGAGATTGTGTTGTTTCGGGTAACGGTAGGTGTTGAATATTCGTTGAAGTGCTTTTGGATCGGCAACCAGAAGTTGGTCCCCCTGAAGTCCATCAAGACATAAAATTAGATTTCAATGTAATACTTGTGACGGATTGAACTTGCTCCAAAGACAGTCTTGAAGCGAATGACGTCTCCATAAAGCCTTTGCCATTCAAAGTCTGTTTGACCGGCCGGATGTTGAAATAATTCCAGCAGGTTTCCTGAAGAACCTCAACACAATGCAACGGGCAAACAAAAAGGACGGACCTACCAAGGACGAAGGAGGACGACTTGGGGCCGCGAATCTTGGACAAAGATGGGCGAGCGAGACGCCTAACCAAGGCATAGGCAAGAACGACAGCTGTCAGCCCCGCCGCCACAAAGTGAGACATAATGATGAACAAGCAGGTGAGCAGACTCGCGGAAAACCAATTGTTTATGAATCTCCCTCAGTGCCTTCAAACCGGATGCCTCCGAATGACACCGGGTAGTCTGTCTGACGTGTCTGACGTGTCGGTGCGCGATTATTGCTTAAGGAAACCATGGGATCGCTCCAAGAACTAAGCCATGGAGTGGTTCTAGTAATGTCAACGGGCTGGCGCGGGCTGAGGAGAAATCAGGGTGAATTACTTGTGACATGACACCTTACATGTTGCGGTCAAGAGGCTCGGCCCAAAAGCAATTCTTGGTCCGATTATCGCAGGTAGAGTCACGTGGGTTCATCTCTTCCATGCCTCGACAGGAAATCCGGCTCTTCACGGACCATAATTGACATTCAAGATTTGGGCTGTGAATGTACCGCCGCCATCGGATACCACATTTATACCCTGAGGACGCGCCGGTCGAGAATCTTCTTCAAGTAAAAAGATCCTCTGATCGCGCGGTGAATGCTACGGTTCCTGCTAAGTGATTTCCTGAAGGAGAATATAAAGTCTAGTATGTAACAGCAGTTGAGTTCAACTTGGACCCTTGATGCGGATCCAGGTCTTCTTTCGCCTTTCTCACCTTTTTGCAGAAGTTGTTGGTCCCGGTCAGACCCGGTAAGCATAGTACTACTACTACCGTGACGCGATTACGGTAATCGTGGGACTCGTGTCGCTTTTCCATATTCATCGTTCTACTGTTACTATTGCTACTAGGGTTTGCATGGGTTTGCGACTCTCATTTTTATATTTCCTATGCGATATTGCCTTTTGGCGAGCCTGCTTCAGAATAGGCAGAGTCGGTGGTTCAGAGATACTTTCCCAAGGCACCTAAATGATATGGCGCACCTAGCATCATGTCGGTGTTGAAAGACCAGCGTGAAATGGTGAGTCAAACTTTGACCTCTGGATGAACGTCTTGCCTGTATCGAAATGGTTGCTTTGTTCATCACACCGACGAGGACACCCCTAGACAGCGTTGTCATGATACGACTACTGACCTCACAAAGCCCCGATAGCCAGAAAGTCCAAGGGTGCGTTCGAGTAGCCCTTCAACATTGTCACCCAAGGGTGGGATGAAGCTTGCGTTTCAATGCTTCAAATCAGGTATCTTCCACTTTTTACTTGCTGGCGATCCTGACTTGTGTAGAGTACTTTCCGGTTCTTGAGTTTCCATAGTCAACATCTCAATCGGATCCTCTAGGCTCGCTTGATACTTCAATCCAAACTCCTTCACCTGTATCTATTCCGGAACCATCCACCAATGGTTCTCCCACGCCTTCCGTTGCTCGGCTGGCGTGATGACAATTGCGTTGATGCATAACCAACATTTATTTTCCGTGATGCCCATCCTTGTCTTGCCAACCTCCTCAGCCGTACCAGCGTAATTGAAAAAATCATAACGTCGGTGAGTGAGAATTCGTCATGCATCATGGTTCGAACAACTACACACCGTTCAACAATATACTTAGTTTTCTCTTTGTGCGCGTCATTACGGTTCTCCGTCATGACTCTCTAGGTTACTTCGCCGGCACTGGGCACTGGGCAATAAATAACATAAAAATGCATGCGATGGCGCTTATTTAACAAGGCAATAGGTAAGTTGGAAGCTTTGTGACCAAATATCAACGACTTCAATCGGGCACGCTGATCTTCATTTGAGGGGCTGACAGTTTGGGGAGGATTTACCGATTGTACGAGAGATCGAAGCAGAGGCCCGTACCTCAGGCCTCAACGCTGATCTTTGCCCTGTAGAGGGCTGAAAGAACGCGGAGGGATAAGAACGCATCTACAATTGAGAGCGTCCCAACATTAATAGGTCGACTAATAGATGGCAGTGGAGTAGACCCCTTTGTCTCAGTAAAGACGCTCCTCAATTTGATTCTCCGACTCCATTGTCTATTTCCCTGCTTCCTCGCACACTCAGATCACTGTTCAAAGCGTTCAGCGTTCAGCGCTAGCGGTAGTAGGTTGTACAACTCAAAGTTCCAACAAGGATGCCAAGAGCAATGATGGATTCAGGCAAGTACGCGCCGAATGCGCACCTCTTTGCGACGTGGCAACAGTGCCAGCGGCACGTGTGGAACAAGGCAGCTTCTGATAAGTGGGTGTGATTGTTTGATTTCCTTTCCCCCGTCCCCCCATCTGCCCTCATCAGAGTCACCCAAATGTGATACCTTCCGAACCTGTGTGGTCGTCCATCCAATGGCAACGAGTTGATCATCTGGTGAGATGCTCATTGTCGAGTCTCCGCTTCGTGCAACCACCACTCATTTCACACCCCATGGCCAGTCCTGAGTCGACACACTGTATTTGCGTCAAGGCAAGCACCGTCACGCTCCAACGAGGTTTGAGAAATCGTCAACCACCCGTCCGACCCCAAGAAAGTATACCACCCACCAGATCCAACTCTCATGTCCTGATATCGTCGTAAGTGACTCGCCATCCGGGTCTCCGGGGTGCACACGACATCCGGCAAGGCTCTGGCCAATAGCTTAATTGACCTAGCTGCGATTTAAGCGACTTTTACGTGCAAAAAGTCACAAAGACGTCAGTAAGCCTGCATTGAGAGGGTTGTCGTATGTCTTTGCAAACCCCCAGCAACCTTTGAATGCATCACCTCATGCCACGTGAAACCAGTAGTAAATCTTATACGCAGGATCTCGATTCTCAATCACCAGCACCCTTACTAGGATTCCGCATTTATGGTACGTACAGAAGGATCCATCCTGTCACTGCGTCGACGTGTACGACTGGTCACAGTTCGCATACGAGATACTGGAAGAACCACTCCGGAGATAGCAAATCTTGGCTGGGATACAGTCGCCAGTGCAGTTTAGACCCGCCACAGAGTTCTTAGATTGGTAGGTGTTGAACGTCTGAAGAAGGGGTACGACATCAAGTCAGCCGAGACACCATCGACTCCCCATCGGGACCACATACCTCTACCAAGGATGAATTGTATTCCATTTCTGTCAGCGACTGGGTCATCAGCGTGTGTCTAATGTGTGGAAAACAGTGTCACCCACGTTCGGTGACAAGATGCCACCACGTCGCGTTGAGAGGGTCGTTGGCACCCCAGGTAATGTTTTGGCCATAGGCTTCACGTGTGCTATACTCAAGCACGTACGTAGGACCCACCTCTGTCTGGTTGTCTAGCTCTGGGAATTCGTTGACGTGGCTGACCCAACTGCCAGGTCGTCACCAGGTGAGCATATTTGGTAACCTTGCAGGCGCAGCCATCAGCACGTACGTGTATGCATCCAGGATGTCGAACGTCTGGATTGGTCCTTGAGTATTCAAGTTCACGAACGAGAACACGGGCACCTACCCCAGAGTCAACTTCGTACATACGGAAACCCGAGTTGAGGTTCGTCAAGGGTGTAAGGGAGGGCATGATCTGATTTCGTCGTCAGTTATTGTTGTGCGAGTTAACGTGGCTTTCCATACCCATGACACCGTCTGTGCGGTCTCGACGCTGATATTTGTTGCGTTGTTAGCGTAGAAGATCTTTCGGGGGCTACATGTTCGTGGGGAATAGCTATGAACTCAACAAGAATCACGTACGGAAAGTTGGTCCTCGTGCGTGTGTCCGAAGAAGATGTCTATCGTCCAGAGTCAATTCTCGCATTCTTCCGGGTTTGCAGGCCCCGACTCACTTGCGATAACATGTGGTGAGTAACGATCAACACTTGTCATCTCATCTCAGCATGTTCGCTCGATTGTAACCAATTAAGAAAGACTCACATCTGATAGACTGGCAATGATGATCAACCCTGTGCGGAGTGAAAGAACGCGAGGTAAAAAAAACTTACATAGGTTCGTCGGGTTGAACTGAGATTCTGAGTCTCCCCATCCACTCAAAACATGGCCGACGATCCAAACTAGAGGGTCGTTACTCGAATGATGATCGAGGACGACAGCGCGGAAAGCTCACCTCGATCGCCTGCATCTTCTGCATCCTGGAGCTCGTCAGTGAGGAAACGGAGGATTCCGAATGGATCGGGCTGAGTGGCATTGATGTAGCTGAAGTAGTTCAATCTGTGCAGATTACCAAGTCACAAAATTTGCTTCCGTGGATACATAACGATACGACATACGTGTACCCTGGTCATCGTTGGCATGTGTGAGCGATTCGTGGGCCAGTACAACATGATAAATAGGACGTACACATATCAGTATCGAGCGAAATGATGCGCAATCCGTCAGGGCGCTTGACGGTGTAGGCGGCATAGTGAGTGCGCGCATATTCAACAGAGGCTTTCGGAAGCCAGCCCTCATAATACCACATTGTAGAGACGTGATCATACAACCTAGATCACATCAGCTACAATCATACATGACAGATGCACGGCATTCACATACCAATTGAATTGGTTTCCGAGAACGAAACCGCCAAGGGCATATGGGATCATTTGGAATTGCATCTACGAAAGGGAGGAATGGAGTTAAGAACCGGTCAATTAGAGAAAACCTAATCACGTATGTATCGTGGTTGCCGAGCGTGGCGTACACGGGGGCAGGACCAAGGTATTTCTTGAGGAGATCATATACTATGATCTAGCATTTTCCCTGAGCAATCAATAAACGTCCCAAACACCTTCCGACTTTACCTCGCAATATTCAACGTATGCTCTGTAGTTGCATAATCAGAATCAGACGGGTAACTGAATGACGAAACCATACCTGGAATATTGGTTGTCTGGATCGTGCGACGTCAGGTCCCCTGTAAACAAGGAAAAGTCGAACCCGGTCTCCAAAGTTCCCGTCACTTCAGGTATCGCTTCCATGGCAGCAAGCATAAGCGAGATAGGGGTGTCACTGTCATTGACATTCATAATCGACCAAGAGCAATTGAAATGAAACGCACCAGTAGTAGGCCCCGTAGCGTGACGCAGGAAGGAGGATCTGGTCGGGGGATTCCGTGTTGAACGTATTCTCGCGACAACACATGTACTGACTACAATTAGCTTCATATCCAGTGGCGTAACCTAAGGATGTTCTTCAGTCGATATAAGTAGCGAAGAAGCAGATATAGAAACGCACGTGGATCAATGTGAATGTCAGACACATGAAGGACCTTCAAGCGTTCTCCACTGGGTTGTTTTGGAGGAGGTAGAGGGTTGGGTTTTGGTTTCGCAAACCAATCCGTCAAGTTGAGTGGCAACGTTGGTGGCATGGGACACAAGCTGAGTTGCCGAGCACACAGAAGCTGCATGCGTCTAAGTAACGACTCAAGGAAACGTCATGTCGGATGAGCCTACCTGTCCATCGTATCCACCCATATCACCAAGGGCAACGACCTGCGAAAAAACGGAACCGAGAGCAAATCGGCTAAATTCATCATAACATGATGTCCCGGGGCCGTACGTGGAGTAATTGAAGTACTCGCAGAGAGCTTCAGCGAGCATGGGCCCCTGTTCCGGGGCTGCCAGCACGAGCATTTTAGCAATAGACAGTGACGCTTGGCATTGTGCACAAGCATCACCAGTGAGCACTGGGTTGGTGATAATAGACTGGATTTGCGAATATGCTTGTTGGAGGAGCTGTGAAGGTTCTTGTTGCAATGGCAGGGGGTGGGGATCGACGGTATCGTTCTATCCAATGAGCCAGTCAACGTTGTGGGAATGTATCAAAGTAGAACATTATCAGTGTACCTTGGGGAAGTTGGCGGGGTCTGTTAGATTTGTTGGAAAGATCGTACTCTGTGGTGATCAAATCAGATGACATGATCGCGGTGATACCTGCATGAAACATACCGTGACTGGATCCGAAATCACAGGCTGCGGCTGCGCTGATGTGGCGGTCGGATTGTTCCAGTATGACGCGAAGACCGAAGTAGGGAATTCACCGGGGGCAGTATACGCGGAGAGTCTCGCGTCATCGGCAGTCACGCCTTTCAAACTCGCCAACGCGAGAAGCGCAAAGGATGCCGGGAAGGTTAGCATGATGGTGGTACTGATAGTAGCTCCTACGGGCAGGCGAGTGCCAAGATGCCCCCTTATATCCAACCATGCATGGATAATTTAAAAGCCGAAGAGAAGGTGTATGAGGAAGCAAGGGTCACGCCGCGATTGCTCATGCACGTTCGCCGCTCAACCGGTGTCACAGTACCTGATCATGAGTATTGACACTCCAACAATAGATTCGAGCAAGGGTGTGGCGTCGCAGCGTGTGATAAGACGAGAGTTGCAGAACGAACACCAGATCGTCGAGCCAGAGGCACAATTAAAAAAGCACTTCCTTACCTGCAACTGGTTTGACCTCAATCGGCCAGGTCATCTGTTACCAGGGGATCTGTGAACCCTCAGGCTTGTCAGTTGATGACAGAATGTTTGATTCAGGATTAGCTTTGGGCTTAAGCTTCCACAGTATTAGAGAGCTTCAGAATTGGCCCTTCAGCTCGGCAGGGGCCTTGCCCTGCGGGCAGTCACGTTCAGGCCTCACCGGTATTCCGGTCCTTATTTGCTTCCCATTAGTTAACTTTTCGTGTTTATAGTACATCAGGAATTTGACACTGCGGTTAACCGCAGTTAACCATCCTTAAGTCATGCTTTTTCAGCCAGATGGACCAGCGTCAAACAAGGAGGCCAAGGACGAAAAAAGCCAGGTACTCAACTTAACTCATGCTTTTCCATGCTTGGTGTACTTATAAACTTTAAATAATTGCTACTATGCTTGTACTGACAAGTAGAAAAAGGGGGGAAAGTAATAAAAGCAAAAGTAATAAAAGCATCTATACTGATGGCTTGGAGTCAGCATGTTGAAACATGTGTTGGTGCCTTTAGTTTTCCCCTCAAATCTGTCTGGTCTTGCCCTCTGTTTCTATTACAATTCTTTAGCTACACTATTCTTTTTCCTTGGACTACCATTTCTTTTCACTGATGACACATCCATTTTTACTAATCATCTGATACTACTGTATGATTACTCATCCTCTGTTATCATGATTACTCCTCCATCCAATGTCATTGCTTGATGACTCGTTCTTGCTTACCTCACTACTGTTCCATACCATTCTTTCTCTTTCTCTTTGCTTATCTCATCCT
>JBBPNM010000209.1:0-12824 GCA_038090895.1 Boletus bicoloroides
ATCTGAACTGGGAAGAGAGACCGGTAGGAGGAGCGAGACTCGGTGGACGTTGTGCTGGTTGACCTGGTCAAGATGGTGTTCGGTAAAAAGGTAGAGAAGGAGGAGGAGGAGGAGGAGGAGAAAGAGAAAGACAAACCTGGTCGATTCATGTCAAGTACACTCTTCAATGCGCGAGAAGTTGTCGATATGTTTTTCTTCTTTTTTTTTGATATTCCAAGTTTCTTTTTCGTCTCCCTTGAACGTGTTGTCGTTTGTTTATTATTCGTCAATGTCCTCTAACCCTAACCTTAGCGAACCCCATGGAGGTTATCCACACCCGCTCCGCACTCCTCTCCAACTTTGAGGTCCTCGCACTCCTCCGCGAGCTCGACGCCGACCACATCGCTCGCGCAAAAACCGCAATACGCATTAAAAAAGAGGAAGACGTTGCCGGAAGACCCACCCTCGAATCACACATCGAAGAGGTCTCCGAGAATCTGCGCACCGTCGAACTCGAAGTGAGCTGTTCAGTCCATCGCGCGTGATACATCTCTTGACACACCCAGGCAATTCAATACCTCTCCGCAGAGTATCACCCCACATCACACCAGTCCGATCATGCCATATCTCAGCTTGTCCGTGACCTCGCACCCTTCTCCCTCACAAAAGCGGAGAAACTCCAAGTCGTAAACCTTGCCCCAACAGAACCCGTCGAACTCTATGTCGTACGTCCTTTCTCCTGGTACCAACTATCGTTCCCTCACCACGTTTGTCCAATAGATCGTCGAAGAACTCGAGGACCGTCTCGGCGGCCGCATGGATGAAATCCTTGGCATGGTCTCGAAGTCCTTGTCTGCCACGACGGCAACTACCCCTTCCCAGAGTGCGTCTTCGACAAACGGACCCCGAACAGTCGACGAGTACGAGCTAGTGCGAGATTGGGAACACGACACCGAGGATGCCGAATTTGATGACTTGGGTCAGGGCGTCGGGGTCGAAGGTGATCTCGATATGGAAGATGATGATTAAGAGTTATCATCAAAACCGCTTCAGCTTATCCGGCTTCCTCGCGATACCCTCCATCCCCACTTCTCAGATCACGTTGGTGACGCGATCTGCATTGAACAGGCTTCCTCTAAGAGGAAACACCGATCTCGCATGAGGTTGACGATAGTCTCTAGGTTCGGCGTTTCGATTCAATCATGAGCGAGACAGCGAATGTACAATCGATATAATTAACCCTCCCAGTACATTTGCTATCAGGGTCACTTATCGAATTAAAGTACGTAGTTTGTGCCAAACCAAGGTAACGCCAAATAACCAGCTATCAGAGGCTAATAACCAAGATGAATTGTTTCGGATCGTTTTTCGTGACCACTCTTGGATTCTGTCATTTTCCGTTTCTAGTCTCTTGCTAACCAACACCTTCAGTCAACAACGAAGGGAGGCCGTATAAACCATTTACCAGCTGAGAGGTAGCCACAGACGTTGCCTCGATGCACAACCCTGAATGCCTCCCTGTTCGGAACGTGTCGAAACCGAAAGATGATCGTCATATCCTGTGCGAGGTGGTAACCTTGTGATTTTGGAATCCCTACCAATGTGACTTTCGGGATTTTGGTTGCGCTTGCCTAAACTATGTCGATGTCGATGGCGTCAGGGACCGACCGAAGGAGATCCGAGAGCTCATTCCTGGGAAAGAGCCTATATCCTGAACACGAAAAAGGTGTCGCGGCAAGTTGATTCGTCAAAGCACTCGAGATATAATCCGCGCACCGAACTCGGACAAATCGTCTCGTGCATAAATGCCGTCAAAATTAAGAAACGACCTGCGTGACGATGACTCGGAAAGGAATGGTAATATTTTGGTGGGTAACCAACTTCAGGATCGAGAGATGCTGTGTTCGAAATGGAAAATCATCTGGTGAACCAAGGTAAGAAGGGAAACTATCCTGCCATGGTTCCCTTGCAGACTCCGATGATGTTGGGAATCGTGATAATCGTCGGGTAAAATGCTCACCCACTTGTTTTGTAGGTCAGCAACTTCTGTCTATAGAGGTGCTGATCGTGGCAGCAAGGGTGGTGGTTGCGATCCGTGCCCAGTTATTTCGAGGTCACTAAAGGGTGTAGTGTTCTTGGTTATACCCTTGTTCCCGGGCGCTCCTCCAGGGAGATCATTATGGCGTTCACAATAGAAGATCCCATAACGCATACCTAATGGTCGATGACAAAAGCCTTATAGCGAAATTATTCAATGCATTATGAGATTTTTTATGCATTATGAGAACGTCTATACATACCCGCGCTGACGGATTGATTCTAAGACTAAATAGGCACGGGGGGTCTCGCTAATCAATTGATCGGGATTGACAGTGTATGTACACGGTTCTTGAGGGAAGTCTTGACAGAGGACTTGTTCACATACAGAATACACTAGACGAACGACCGAACCCCATCGCCAAGAATCCCGTTTGCGCTCGGGGATCAAATATCATTGACTTGCTCCTCGCACCAATCCCACAATGCTTTCCCAAGTTGAGGATCATGCGCGTCCTCACGAGATGGTCCAATCCTGGCCCAAGGAACGAGATACTGATGATATTTCTCAACATCACGAATAATGCAGATATCATAAAATCCCACCTTTCCTCCAAGACCCGCGGCGGCAGGGGAGGTACTTGCATACAGTTGCGTGAGAGCCCCGTGTGTGGTATCGTACAATCCCAAGTCCTGTGGTTTCATGAGTGGCTCGGTTCCTTTCTGGATCACCACAAATTCCTACCATAATGCGGCGAGAGACCGACCCCATGTGTCTCTGCAAATCAGAGCGTATGTTCCCCGGGTTCAGGGAGATAGACACGATACCTTCATTGCTGTACTTCCTGTCGAGTTCTGACGCAAGTACGACGTTGCCCTTTATGTATTCCCTCTGTATGAGAAACTGCGAGAAACAACATTCATAAACACCACTCACATACTTGCTCTGGGAGTACAGATTAAAGGGCGAGAGCCTTTTACGGGCAGATGTGTCTTTGAACGTTTCAAATTTCAAAGAGCCAAGCGTGTGTGCAGAAGATGACACCGTGACTATTCGAGCCTTTCCATCTGACGATGTCTTGGCGGATGAGATCAACAACGGCAATAAAAGCTTGGTGAAGTAATGATGTCCTGTTCATTGTACTCATTAGTAAGAAATGGCTTCGGACACAAGGATACTATCCTACCAAGGACGTTGGTACCAAACTGAAGGTCATAACCGTCTGATGTCAAGTGGCTGATGGGAGGGAACATGACACCGCTGATGATTCAAAGACCTCACGTAAGTAAGGGGAGCTCAATAACCAGCTGATTACACTGACGCATTGTTAATAAGGACATCCAACCGAGTCTCCTTGCTGTCGGAGAATTGTCATGCAAGACACCTCTATGGGCGGATGAATTGTACCTCAAAAATTCTTCAGCCGCTGTTTTCACAGCGTTGAGGTTTCCAAGGTCAAGTTTGAGGAAGACTGCCTCTTTTCCGGTGCTGGTTTTGAGCTCTTGTATAGCACTCTCGCTCTTAGCCTGATCTCTGGCAGCAATATACACCCTTGCATTGTGCTGGAGTAGTACCTATCCGGGAGTTTACAGAGTCGTCTCCCCACAACCCAAACGCAGGACGTAACGCTCACCTTGACCGTTTCCTTGCCAATACCAGTGTTGGCGCCCGTCACAATGATGACCTTGCCGGTCAGGTCCGGAATATCACTAGCGTTGAACTTCGACTTGGGAGGGATGGACTGGCTCAACAGGGACAGGTAAACACCCATTGTCTGTGACCAGCCGAGTCTAAAAGTTATGATTTTATATAGTTCACACCGCACGCCGGAATCTGTCAGAAAGGTGTATCCGGGTCAGTAATTTTAGAGCGGCAGGATCCCACTGGTATGGAACCTATTGGAAGTTTTCACGAGCAATCTCGGAGCGAGGGAGTTAACATGGTCGAGATTACCTGTTGGGTCGCACGAACCAAGAACTTGGAGACAACCGAGGGACTCGGAGAAATCAAAAGTCCGCGACGTGGGCCCTCCAACAAACCATCGACCCTGTACACGCTTGATACCACAATGGACTCTTTGCCTCGGTTGACTACAGGCGCACACGCAACTCATTGTAACAGGTGTCTGCTTGGATTACCAAACTCTCAGGTCGACATCGATCCATTCAAGTGTGACGTTCGTTGGTGATATTGGGGACAATCTATAATAATCATGCGATAGACTGGCCTTGGCTTTCTATTGTCTAGGGTCGTTGGACTTGACAGGCCAGTTTGCAAATGAGAGTACGAACACATCAGACAAGGAGGGTTGGCGGCAGTGGATATGGGCACAGCAGATCCGTGAGTAGCTCTTTCGGCACACGGTCCTTGAGAAATTGACAACATTGATCTTCCAGGGGGACCATGTGGTACTGGTTTCCAACCAGGGAATTATATGACAGCGAATGTAGAGCCAGTAGTCGGTGTTTTCGTTATTTCGACCGGGTGTCTTCTGACAAGTTAACCAGACTAATTTATATTCCGAGGGCTCTGAAAACCCTCCCCATGTCATCTTGACGTACACCGCATTTCTGTCACTCGCGATACTTCGCGATGATTTCTCCCAGTTAGATCGTCCAGGGATCATCAAATTCTTGCAGGCTTGCCAGAATGAAGATGGCAGGTGAGTATTTGTAGACTGGAACTTTTTTTCTGAACTTCAGTGTCTAAGGGTGATACTTTCCAGCTTCTCCTCTGAGCCTTACGGGGGTGATGCCGATGTGCGAACTACCTATTGCGCTTTTGCGATTAGTAGCATGCTGAACGATTGGTCGGGTGTACGGATCGAGCCTGCACTGAAGTTCATCGCGGCCTGTAGAGTAAGTGGTCTTCACCTAGTCGCACCCATACTTTAAGGATGGTCACTCCAGTCTTATGAAGGCGGGTACGGTCAGGTGCCTTTCGCTGAGGCTGCAGGTATATTGCATTTCGACCCCTATGCTTGGATCTAATAAATTTAGGGGGTCCTACATATTGCGCATTGGCGTCGATTTTCCTTGCTAGTAAAGGTTCCTGCCTCACCGACGGCGAGAGGAAACAGACCATACGATGGCTAACTCAAAATCAAGTATCGTCTGGCGGCTACTGTGGGCGAACGAACAAAGAAGCAGATGCATGTTATTCTTTTTGGTGTGGTGCTTCGCTATCGGTATGTTTTAATGACCCTCTCGTCGCCGTGGTTTGTCCCATGCAATCTTGTTAGATTCTTGGAGCGCGAGAGTTTGTGTGTGACTGGTCGCTCTCAAAATTTATAGCATCCTGCCAATTCAAATTCGGAGGAATTTCCAAGGCGCCAAAGGAACATCCTGGTCAGTAGCTCCTGTGACATTCTGTTCGAAGGACCGCTGATACTTTTTACAAGATCCATATCATACCTACCTGTCGTTGGCGGCGGTTGCTATGTATCCTCCATCGAATAGCGCTGAGCGTAGCTGGAAGCTCCAACCGCTGGATCCATTGTTAAATGCGAATGAGGCGACTTCCAGCTGGGCCAGAAAGTATATTCCAAGTAGATCTTGATTTCGGTACTTAGTAGAGTACGTTATTAGTACCATCACACAACACCTTGTGTCCCTTGAAAGTACATTCTTGTCAACGTCTCTGGTAGTATATCGGATAGTACACCCGCCTGTCATGTAACCCAGTACAAGACCGCGGGAGAGCGGGGTTCGACTCCCCGCCAGAGAGCTTTTTGCTCAACTTTCACATCCAGTTCGAGTATTAAAACTCATCTCCACCTTTCAACGTTCCCGTCCATGACGCTCAACGTTCTCGAAGAGAGTACTGCCTGGGCAATCTCCAAAGCAGAACCGGGTGACATTGTCAAAGATGCAATCCGGAAAGAGCAAGTACTCAAGTACGGTGCCTTGATTTCTCCCCTTGCGAATCCTGTGCAAAAGCGCGCTCTGACACCGTCTGTAGAGATATCACCGCCGCACAGAGCGATCTCAAAGGTGGGTCACACCCTCAATAGGAGCAATATGAACTCGTTCGATTTCCCCCGCTAGCCCTCGTGACGCGTGTGCATAGCGTTCAAGCCGACGTCGACAAGTTCACGTCCGAGAATGCTACGCTGCAAATGTATATCGACAACTTGACTATGCAAATGGCGAAGAGAAAGTGACGACGGGACATCCAAATTGGAAACGGATCTGTCTCCATCGTAAGTGCTATGACTACGGGTCTGAGTTAAAGCTGACGTGCTCGGCAGTGGGCTCAGAAGGGTGCTGCCGTTTACGCGGTGCCCTTCCAGCAAGCATGGAAACTTCTGGCAAGGCTACCTTGAGAGCATTCCATCCATCGCTGACGCTGGCTGGTCGTGTACATAGTATCTAACATCAGACGGGGTGCTTGGTCGCAACCGCGATGTTTAGCTTCATCATGCATGCCGACTAGTGAAACCTCGCTGAGGATTATCCGATTCTAACACCCACAAACGTTGTCAGTCTTTCTGCATTCAAGAACAACAGACTGGTCGACCTGTCCACGAGCTACACAAAGTAATTGATGCTTGAGAGAGGCTCATGCCCAAAGGTGTTGCGCAATAGCAGGGTATCTAGTCCCTTTCACCTCGAACTTCTCAATTGATTGATGGATCTCCTGCAACTCCGTCTCTGTGAACGCGATATCACCTCCAGAACAATTCTCGAGGGTACGCTCAGCGCGTCTGGAATCATACAATTAGTTGAATGAACCAATACTCCAGTAGAAAAATGCCATACGAAGATCCGGGAAGAGGAATAACGTGCGGGCCAAGTGAGCTCACCCAACCGAGGCAAAGTTGTGTCGTCGTGATACTCTTCTTATTGGCAATTTCAGTCAAGGTATCGACTATGGCGACATTGTGCCTAAAGTTCTGAAGACAAAATCTTTGTCGAAACCGAAAACCCCACGTGTAGTGAGACCTACATCTTCTTGGAACCGAGGGAAATGACGACGTGAATCGTCCGCTACATCGCGATTAGTCGATTCCTGCAAGGCGGTATAGCGCTGCGTACCAGGTAAATCTTCAAGTTTCTTGATCTGTCCTGTCAGGAAACCCTTCCCAAGCGGCCTGCAGAAACACTATGAGCATATATGCACAGACTATGACAAGGTGACTGCACGAGTAAGCAGCGACTGCAATTCCCAATTCTTTCGCAGAAGCGATAACTTGGCATTTGATCAGTCTACGCTCCGAAAGCGATCATGCCTGCCACACCTGCTCGCGCTTCCGGCTCATATGAGAAAGGACTAACTTCGATCTCCACGACGCTGATCGGGTGAATCTACAAAAGAGATTTGATGGCCAGTGCGACGGTCAAAATCTATAACAACCTTGTGTCCCCGACGCAGGGTCTCTGCGCTGCATTCGCACATCCCGATGTGATCCAACTTGCCTTGGCTCTTGAGTCTCGCGAGGGTCGCTATTGAATCTTCCACGGGAACGGTAGGATCTACGCGAGCGCATTGAAACAAGTCGAGGCGCTTCGTTCCTCTTAATTTCTCGTTGATTAAATTGACGCTACGCAAAAGACCCTCGGGCCTAGCAAATAAAGAATTAACAGGGCAGCGATACCGATGGGATTGATATAAACTTGCGATCCATCTGGTTGAAGCGAACCAGTTTTGATCCCACCCTAGAGGAAACGATCGTCAACGCGTGGGAAGGGGGGGCTTCGATGATTCCTTCCCCACCTTGATGGACAGGAATGTCCTGTCGACAAACTCAGGGTATTTCTCAAAGAACCGAGCGATCATCTCGAGGTTCGAGGTGGATAGGTTGTGACCATAGAACTCTCCTAAGGAACGAGTCAATTCAGGACTGCCTTGGGTGATCGTGATGCATTTACTCACCTCCGTTGAGGAACATCTTAGCACCGGGGGGCAACCCATTGATACCTGCTTTGATGGCCTCAAAACATTGTTCGTCAGGAACAGGATTTGGTTTCCAGCTGGGAAGTTTCATCAGCGAGGCGCCCAGGGTGGCGTTGTAATGTACGCTACCCACGTCATAGACATGAGGCCATGCTAACAGCAAGACATGAGATCAGATCGTGAAACTGAATCCATGGATCGGGACTTACAGCGACCTTGCCGACGACAACATCGGATGCCGTCCCTCCGAGGTTAGCCGTAGCACGAGTCATTGCACGCTCGAATGGTCTCACAGGCGATCGAGAGGGATCTAAGAGCTGTTATAAACCGTGCACTTAGGTTAACATTAGCATCCGCACATTTATTCCCACCGCGTTTTTTTAACCTGCCGCGCTGTGCCTTCGGAGTGTTATCGTTACGCTTTACCCACTGCAGGTACCACATACATAAAATGTCTTACCACGTCGAAGTGTATAGAATCTACAAGTACATAATTTGCTGAAGGTCTCTACCATCATATGGCCCGTCTTCTCTGGTCACGAGGCCTACAGGTTTATTTTGGGGAAGCCGAGCACATTCGGCGTTGTCAAAGTGGGACATCGAGGGATAAGCGAGGGGTACCCTCTGTATGGTACTTGTCAATGTGGGGTTCGAGGTTACGTTTCTGGACGAAGCACTACGGAAAGTGTAGAGGGTTGTCAGAGGTACCACCGGGATCGAGTAAGACAGTGCAAAGCTCGCTCTTGAAGAGCTTCATTTCGCAAGCTCTCGAGGGCGGGAGGCTGGACACCAAGAAACTTGGCAATAATAACTTCCACACTGCGACGACAGCTGCGTCCATGTCATGGTTGCATCGATTGGATGCCTAAGCGGAGAATGGCCGCGACGAGCTGGCATGTCTGAGCAATATGTCATTTAGACGGCCTGATGGCCCACAACTGCTACTCAGTTGCGTTCAAGATAGAGTCAAGGGATTTAATACCATGCAAACTTCGCCCTTTAAAACTCACCTTCTAAGATGAGCCTAGACGTGATTGAGTGCTGGCGCTGAGTCACCAGGCGGGAAAGGTTTTATCTGAGAGCTATGAATCCCCGTGGTACGGAACTGCAGTGTAATTCATGAAGACATAACGACCAGCAAAAGAGCATGAGATACGGACCCTTGCCTTTACAATGGACCTGACTGGTGTAAACCAATAGTTCTCAAGGGAATCCCTCTCCTGCTTCAAGTCAGGGATCTGACGGTGTGTGATTGGGTCGATGTAACGCTTGGAGAATACAAAGTCGATCATGTTCGTTGGGAGGACAACCAAGTGCACAATTTCCACGTTGAGTGTCGCGATGGAGGACTTCCATTATCCGGAGCCGTGATATCTACAAAGAACGCATGATCAATGGATTGAAGCGTGCAGATGTCTGGTGGTGTCACAGTACCACTTGATACTAGGCAATCGGGCAGGTGCTCCGCAAATCTAGTGTCTTTTTGCCATTGTTTCAGCATATACTGTCTAAGCTTGATACAAGCAGACTGATGACAAGAAATGCCATTTCCAGGGGACACAGTCTCGCCCTTGAGCGCATTCGCGTGGTCAGGGATACGGCGGGGGTACAGGTGCCCCTCCTTTATTCCTAGTTAGTATTGTCCTACATAGGGTTTTTTACCCCAACGGGACAGAAAGTCCATGAAAAAAACCCGTTGTCCCATCCATGCCATAGGCGAATAGACTTGGCATGCCTTCTGCGCCTTGTAGAAATGGATAGAAATATTCTTCGTATCCGTCTATGGGGCACTCGTGATTGACGTCTTGCAACCCAATCTCCACTGAACACTTGGTAGATCGAGCCTACATCCCTCCGGGTGAGCAATGGTGCTGGGAAAGGACTACTAGCTTACCAGAGTAACCAGATCCCAATGGTGTGTGCAACCAGTAAATACCTAGATGGCGAGGTATCTCATCAGACTTCGGCATCATGGTGCAAGGACAACGTAGGGGAGATCGTCAAGCTCATCACAGATGTGATGTCCTCGTGGAGAATACCATCGCGGGTCAACGAAAGTTACGACGTTCAGCTTCACTGAGTCAGGGTACGACGCGTTTACGTGGTCGCTGTCACATAGCTCGTTTGACAATACAGACAACACAATCATTACTCGTACAGCCCTCAGTACTTAGCGACACACGGTGAAACAGAAGCATCACAGCGGAATTACAACTGCTCTACTGTTTTCTCGTTTTGATGGGACAACTCGGCAGCCAATTTAAGTGCGCGGGGCGTATCATACTTGCCCATAACGACTTCCACGAGCTGTATTTTCCCTGCGTTGGAGAATTGAGGATCATTTAGTAGGTTTTCCAGTCCTGGCTTGTCGCGAACAGTATAGGACCGCGATAACGTGCCATCGAGATCCCCGAGAGTTGTGAGAAGCGATGCCCATTTCCTAGCGGCGCGTCAAACTATCTGGAACATGAACTCGAAAAAGATACCGTCACTAACCAGTCAACAATGTCATTATACTTCCTGTCTGCAAGTCAGGACTAAGTGTTGGATGAAAAACACCACTCACCTGTTCATGCCGTGGAGGTTCCTCTCGATGTTGTAGCCGCTATTGTTAAGCAAGAAGATGATTGGGGTGAGTCGATGGTGGAGCATAGTGGAGAGTTCCTGGACACAAAGTTGCCTGGAGATTGATTAGGACACAATTGACATAAAAATTGATGCACCTACATGCTACCGTCGCCGATGAAGAGGATAACACGACCAAGTTCTTTTTCACGGGCGGCGAGGGCCGCTCCTAGAGTGCTTCCTATGATTCTCAAGGTTACCCCCCAAGCAGCGCGAGTTCGTTCTAAGCCCTTACCGACAGTCCAGCCGATACTACCATACAGTATCTGACTCATGAATATGGATTGATCAGGCAAGGGAACATCTATGATACCAAAGCTCGAACTTCCTGTCGTTACACTAAGTCTGGTTCACAAAAGTATGACGATGAGCGCGCACCTGTCTCCGCAACAATCACATCTTTTTGCTTAAAGAATTTGCCAACTCGTGGCCAGAAGTATGACTGTGTGATGAGATCGTCATGTGCTATGGGGACTTCCAGCTTGGGTTTATTAACAATAATCTCGCTAGCCTGACGCCGGTATTTCCCCAGACGGGAGGTGAGCTTTGGAAGTAAAGATTTCATCCCGATCCCTGGGAAGTGCGCGTGGCGCACGAGTGTGTGGTCAGAATGCAACTGAAAGTTGACTCAGAATCTTGGCGAGTTCAAGCCCAAAGGACTCATACCTCGATGGTGCGCGTAGTTGGAATTCGATACGTAAACATGCCAGTGTTGAAATCCGATTTCAGTGCGCCAATGGATAGTATCAGCTTGGCCTTTTCTACCCTTTCCTTAATCACAGGATCACTGATAGATCCTATGTAAATCTTCGTTGACCATGGTGAACAAGCGATCCGACAACTCGAGGCAACGAAAACGTACACCACCATACCGATCGTACTCTTCACTGACCGTGGTCTTGCCCATCGGGGTTGAGTAAACGGGAAAGCGAGTTGTAGTGATCAAGTCCTTCACTTCATCCTGCACATCGTGACGAGAAACGCAAGCGTCGACGATGATAACGACATCGGCTTGAGCTTCGTCAACAGCTTTGGAGATCTCATCCAATACGAAAACTTCCACTGCAGGGTCATTTGGGGGAGGTGCGCGGGATAGTGGAGCCTTCAATCGCTTGGTCGAGATTCTTTCAGATGCCATATCGCTTGGAAGTGACAGGTAAACTGGCCGAGACTGGAGACAGATAAATCCTCGACTCGAATTGATAATGCGTGAAACATACCCGAGTGATGCAATCAGTGAGAATGCGATCAATTTCTGCGGCGGCACATATCTTGTTCATCAGCATTGCTTGGGATATGGTTACCTGTTCTGCGGCTTTGGTGTAGACATCAAACCTATCCACTGACATGAGCGACGTTTTCGTGTAGTTGTGCTTGTTAGTACCTTCCGTCTCCCAGCGTGTGATGGAGCAAAGGTCTCGTCTTGAGCTGAATAGTGCTGGGAACTCCTACAATGTGAAGTACGGGAACCATCTCGGAGAATGCTGAATGGGGTGTGAGGGTTGGACATGGTAAAAAGGGGCGGTATCGTCTCACCACCGGCTATGCCATTAATGGCGCTCAACTCTCCAACACCGAACCTTGTAGAGAAAGTTAGGAAGATCGCAGGAAGGACAAAATTCCAAGTACGTTGTAACAATCACACCTATGCTGTGTGGCTTGACTCTTGCATAGCCATCGGCAGCATATGCCGCATTGAGCTCATTGCTACAATACATCAGATAGTCGACCTCGATGCAAGTAAAGTCTGTACCAGTTCCCAATCCACTCCATCCTGGGATGATCCTCTATGTAATCCTTGAGGATGAGTGGTCAATGACCATGTTTAACATATACGCTTTGCGAGCGCACCAGGAATGCTGAGTTGTGTGTGAGCGTCACCGTGAACAGGAATGAATGGACCATACATACGCATGTTGAAGTCGCCAGGGACTCCAAAGACAGACTGAGAGGTGTGTTTGTCAATATTTCACAGTGCGGCGAAGGAAGGGGTATACCGCGACTCCGAGTTGTTCCAACCTCGTCAGGAGGTAATTGGCGACAGTGATTTGCTCATCGTCTTCGCTCTCGATGATTGCAAGAGAGTGCAGTTCACGGTGAAGTCTGGCAACCTCTGATTGAAGGTCAGCTAGAGTGGCTTCCATGGTGGGAGTTGGTGGGGGACTAGTAAGGACAAGTGTACCCTTTATATGATATCTTTCTGCCTACATGACAAATTCACTTGTGCTTGTTACTGACGGTCATGCCCGAGGGCCGAGACGTGATAGTCTGGTGGCCAGACCGGTCA
>JBBPNM010000210.1:0-12823 GCA_038090895.1 Boletus bicoloroides
AGGACTTCTTCCGATGGCTTCGCTCCGATGACGCCGTCATCCCACTGAGCGACTACCAGACTGTGCTGCTCGCACCCGAACCTCCGCCCGTCCTCTCCCTAGTCTACCACAACCCCATCCTCAATTCCGCCCTCCTCGCCGTCCCAGACGACGTAGCCCCCCACGCACTCTCAACCTTCCTCCCGCGCTACTGGAAAGCCTCCCCGATCCCACCTACCCCAGTCCCATACCTCCCCGTCCCAGAGCAAGCCATCGACCACGTCCGCAAGCTCCTCGCGTCCTTGGAATTTGATCCCGTTGTCGCCAGCATCGTCAATGGCATCTCCATCGACGGCATGCGCAAGAACATTCGCTATCTCACCAACGAAGACGGCACGTCCGGGATCGAGTCGCGCCATTCGTTTGCCGATGGCTCGCGTGTCGCCGCAGGGTGGCTCAAGGCACAGTTTGAGCGCACCGGTGCAACGTGCGAACTCAAGTCGTTCTTGTTGGGCTTTGCGCCCAACGTCATCTGGTATGGTGTTCTCCCGATTCGCTCTTGTATTCATCGGACGTTGATCCATCGATCGACGGTCTTTCCGTGTGTCAAAGTAAATACGCCGGTACGGTAGACAAGCAGTCGATCGTGTTGATCTCTGGTCACTATGACTCACGTGGCTCCTTTGGCTCGTCACGCGTGAGTTCATATGTGCTTGTCGTAATTGGTGATCGTCGGGTGGACATGATGCTGCTGTTGTAGGCACCCGGTGGCAACGACGACGGTTCCGGCACCATCTCCTTGCTCGCGATCGCCCGCCGAATCAAGGAACTCGGCATCAAGTTCCACACAAACGTCGAACTCGTCGCGTTTGCAGGCGAAGAGCAGGGATTGTATGGCTCGAAAGCGTATGCACGTACGTAACTCTTTTTGAGCACGCTCGCTGGTTCGCTGAATCTCTGTACAGGAGAGTTACGCGCTCGGGACGCGAATGTGACGTTGATGATACAAGCAGACATGCTCGCATACCACGCTCCAAATGAACCTCCTCAGCTTGGCTTGCCAAAGACGTGCGTCATCCCTTTCCTTTCGTCCCCTCCCGTCGTACTGTGCGACTTATGAGTCAACGTCCCAGCATTGGGACGCCCGAGGTCGCAGAGCTGGTCTCGAAGATGGCTGCGATATACAGTCCTGCTTTGACCGTCGGGTACACAGCTGCTTGCTGCAGCGATCATCAGGTATGTGCCACCCGATTTCCTTTGGTGTACAAGTGGGATGGTAATTGGGTATCCCTCTTTCCAGTCTTTCCATGAGCAGGGATATGCTGCTACGCAGGTCTTTGAACGTGCTGGACCGAGTAAGTCGTCTAGGTTGACTGTACACTAAGGAATGACTGTCTTTCGCCTAGTCGCAGATCCCATGTATCACAACAGTGGTGCGTATTCGTATGGCGGTCTTTGTGAACGTATCTCTCTAATGCTCTGCTAGGTGACGTGAGCGAGAGACCAGGATACGACTTCCAGCAGGTTCAGTATATCTCAAGAGTCCAGGTAAGTCGTCCACCTGGATAACATCCAACATTCTCATCGGTGTGTTACTTCCAGTTTGCGACACTGTTACACGCCGCAGGCTTTGAGCTCCCTGAGATAGACGATTAGCCCCAACGTCGTGTCGGCCGGAATGGATAGATGGTTTAATCTTATGCGTATTTGTACCAGCATGGACAGTGCATGTCGCCCATGCGGAATCGCCACCAAATCCATATTCTACGACATGGAGTGCAATCTTGTGATAGCAGGGTAAATTAGATGCTGGGCCTCTATATGTTGCGATACTCGAAAGCGGGACTGCCAGGTTCCGAAGTCTCTATGATCATCGGTGTGAAGCCTGGACCGTCTCTCTGCAACGCCTCATCAACCAAGAACACCTCCGCGTCGACCAGGTTCAGCGACCGTTTCAGGTATGGCAGGAACTCGGCGAGAACTTGCGACTCGGAGAACGACAGACTTCGGTTGAATGCAGCCTTGGCCCCAAAGTCCTGCATGCGTTTCTGTGCATTCACGTGGTCAGTCAGACCCCCATCTCCGTTCAAAACATAAAAAACCCGTCACCTTGAATGTTTGCACGAACGGCATCGTGCGCTTATCCTTGATCAATCCTTTCTCCGTCAAGATCGTCCGCACCCGTACGTCGTCCACCTTATCCTGGACCTCTATATACGCTTCCTTGACCGACTGCACACACGTCTCCTGCCACTCTGGGAACCGCGTCGCCACGTAGACCCGAACGCTCTTGGGCAACTTGGGATCAAACGACGGGCCGTCTGGTTTACCTTTTTTGCCCTTTGAGAGTTTCTTGAGTAGCGTCGTCTCGGCGTCGCGGATCATCTTGAGCGTACCGCGCATGTATGCGCCGGCTTCGATGAGGGTACGGTCGGCAGTGCGGCCTGGGTCGGGCCAGCGCGCGAGCTGGATCGACTGAGGTTCTTGCAGGAACGCGAGCCAGATGTGTTCGGCGGAGTGGGGGGCAAAGGGAGTCATGAGCAGGGTGGAGGTGCGAATCCAGTACTTGACCAGGTCAACATGCATACCGACATCGGCAGTGACCTCGCGGTACCAATCACGGATGTTTTGGAACTCGTAGAAACCGTACTTCAAAGCGTCCTTGAAGGAGGTGCTGGAACGAAAGATAAAGTCGTGGAGGAGATCGGAGAGAAAGGTGGAACGTACGTGTCATAGTGGTGCTTGGTGATGTTGATGTGGTCGATGATTTCTTCCTCAAAGACGCGATCGTGGTAGTTTTTTGGGCCTACCCTCAACTTGGATTCGTTTTTCAACGTGTCCTAGGCATTCTCGTCAGGGGATGATACGTGCAAAAAGCTAAATACGTACTTCACACCATCCTAGCAATGTGTGCAAACGCAAGATATTTGCGTTGGCCGTCTTTTCATCAAAGTTGGCATCCTCGACACCGTCACCAGCGTCGGCCAAGGTCAAACGCATGGCGTCCGCGCCGAACTTTTCGATACCCTCTCGGAGTGTCAACGAATTCCCCTTGCTCTTTGACATCTTTTGGCCATTGATCATCAAGTGACCGTTCGTGCGGATGCTCAGAGGCCACTTATCCTCCGAGAAGATGGCAACGTGGTTGTACAGCGAGAACGTTAGGTGGTTTTGTACCAGATCCTTGCCTGACGAACGCATGTCAAAGGGGTAGAAGTAGTTGAATTCGTGCTTCATCGCGTCGGCTTTCTCTCTTGGGAAGGGCTCCGAATTGGGCCAAGGACCGTTGCAGAAGATGTATTCCCAGGCTTCGTCAGTCATTTGTTCAGCTCTCACACCCAGAGGGCCGACGGTGTGCCCGGTGATATCGCCGCCTGTTTCGGCCAAGTGGATGAAAACAAATCAGATAGACAAAATGGTGTGGGGCTTACCTTGGAGTAGATGGGCGATAGTGTAGTAGGCCATGTAGATCGTCGAATCGCTCAAACTTTCGACCATGAACTGAGGATCCCAAGGCATCTTCGATCCCAAGCCATACGTGCGTGCACACGCCCATTGGTTCAGCCAAGCCAAGGTCGACTCGAACAAATTACGGGTTTCCACTGTCCAAGTGTCCATCCTCGCCAAAAGTCTGAAGAAGAAAAGGAAATGGTCAACGGAACAAACACACTCGTGTCCGCGGGAACAACATACTTTTCGGTCTGCGCTCTCCAAACTGATTCACCAAAGTCAATGTACCACTGATCCATCATGGCAACGACACACTCGTCCGCACTACGCGACACGACCAAGTTCTCAGGCTCAGCATAGGCGACAGCCAAACCTCTTTCTATCAGCTGCGCGCGAACCTTTGGTTTGGCATCTTGAACCGATTCCCCTTTAAAGTCACCAGTGATCATGGTACCACCGTAGAAACCCTCTTTGTACGCGATCTCCTTTGCATCCGCGAGCGCCTTGGCGTCTTTAGGTGACTGTATCTTTAGCTCCTTGCAAACCTCGACGGCAGTGAGGTCCCCGTATTTGGTAGTCTTGATAACAGGGACGGGCGTGAAATCCACCCACTTGGAATCCACTTTGTAGTACTCGGCCTTTTTACGCAGTTCTTCCGTCGTCATGTAATCGTCTGGTGAGTCGGAGGGTACTGAAGTGACAACGCCAGTTCCCTGTCATATATACTTGAGGATCACTGTACATATGGAACAAGTAAAATTGACATGCCTTGGTTGCTTTGACGCTCTCCATCGGGAGTACGTACACTTCGGGAATGACACCAAAGGGGGCCTTGACTTTTGTCCCAACAATGCTTGCACCATCGATCTCCAAAAGCTGCACAATCTCCCCACGTGAGGGAGAGAGGCCTTGGAAGGCCATGTTGCGCGCTGCTCGGTATGAAATGAGGAAGGCGTCGGTATCGTTGATGGCAAAAACGCCGTACTTCAAGGATGGTCCGACGAAACAGTTTGTTTGACCATACCTGTAACCGAACAACGTTAGTGAAATGAATCGGGAGATGTAGGTGGGGTGAATCGTACATTGTCTCCGGGCGCAGGGTGGCAGGAACCAAATACACCGTTCTTTGTCCAACTTTACCCTCGATGAGGGCCTTGGCTGCAGGGCTCCATTCGACCACTTGCATTTTTATAGCAACGTACTCCTGTGGGCCAACACCTTCTCCATCAGATCGATCGTGGTCCATGCACGGTTGGCCATCTTTGGGACTATAGATGGTATATCGTTCGCCAAATTTGATTTTACCAAGTCCGTGCAACTTGTTCATTTGCCATCGGACGAAGGCATCATAGTAGGGGTTGATATCGGTGGTCAGGAAAGAGCGACGCCAGTCTATCCGGTTACCCATAGCGTTATTATCATTCTAGTGTGAGATAAGGCGTCAAATAAGAAATGATGTGCGATGTGCGACATACTTTGCAGATCGGTGGAAAGTATGAGAGCCAATAATAAGGATCAGCAAACTTTTTGACCTCCTCGCGGGGCACGCCGATGGATGTCATGATTTGGAACTGGTAGGTCAGACCCGTGGATTTGGCAGCTAGTTTTCCCTTTGTCGCTTTCCCGACTTGTGCAGTGGGAGGAATAGGGCCATTCGCGGTCGACTTGGGAGTCTCGTCCTCGACATCGGGATCGTATCGCTCAAAGTTTTCACCGAAGAGTTCCATCTCACGGATGATTTTGTCTGATGCAGCCTGAAGGAAGTAAGAGCTGAGTAGATGGTCGGAAGGAGGTAGTTGCGATGTCGACACACCTTGATTGGCATCCCGGTTGCATGTAGACCATGAGGGAACAAGACGCGCTTTCCGAGCATGCGTTGGTACCCGGCAGCAAACTCGACCTTTGATATGGTGAATGCATGCCCAAGATGCAAAGATCCATTCATGTAGGGGTAGGGAAAATTTCCAAACCACTTTGGGTATTTCTCTTTGATCTGTTCTTCGGAGAGACCACGGAGTTGGTCCTGTGATGGAGCGGAAACCTCGAAGAAACGGTTCTCCTGCCATTGAGCCTGGTATTTCTTTTCCAAGGAGGTCAGGTAATCTCGTTTTCCTGTCTGTACGCAGATGAGCGTTGAACGAGAAGATGAGGGAGAGACATGCCTGGGCGAGTTCTATGGTATTAGCCATGCTGCGATACTGAGAATGTACAACTATTTTACAGCGCCAGAGACGGCGAACGGTCGCAGTGGTGTATCGGAACAGACCTGTAATCTTGTCTAGATAGATTATAATCAGTAAGTTTTTATTTTATTTTCCGAGTCACTTTTGACTAGACCCCCCTAGTGCAAACATGCACAAACTCAATGTCACACACACGTCCTGTCACATGTGACACGTTCGTTCACCAACACCATGCCTGGGCCATGTAACAACAGAAGAAAGAAGAAACAACACACAAAGCGAGACAAGAAGCCTTTCCACGTCACAACTCTCCCGGACCCACCACGGCAGCCTCACGATGACGATCCCCATCTGCACGAGTTTCACGAATATCCTTATGATCCTCCTACGCCGTGTGACGACGGTATTTTTATCGCTACTCCCAACATATACGATCCTGGTAACGGACCTCGCGTCCGCGATACGCATACTTTTCTTTCGTCCTTCTTTGCTCAGCCTCCCGCCCTGGATGATCCATTGTGCGCAGAGTTTGCCCAAGAAGAGATCCTACAAATGCTATGCACCGTCCTCCCTGAGGAAACTGCCATAGTATGTCCATCTCCTTGGGTTGGCTCATGGGTACCAATGTTTATACAGATCCTGTGGTACAACAAGAGTCGGACCACGGGTCGCGTCTGTCCTTCTTGTCGACGCTTGTACAGTTTGGGCGACGTCCTTCCAGACCTAATCCAGGAGACTCCTAAATCATTCCCCAACACCCAATCACCATATCTGGCTCGTGAACAGGAGATATCTGGTTTATGTAGGCGATCGCCCAGCGATGGAACCATGTGTTGACGATTCAACTCCATAGGTTCACCACTCTGCTTCATCATGGCATCTTTCAATCACCCCGGCGCTATCAAGACTTCCTGGGGTCGTGTGGCAGAAGAGATAGACGATTACACCTGGGAACTTCTCAATGGCACAGGCTCAGGTGCTGGCGACCAGGGTCTCAGTCTGCTCGTCAAAATGGCACGACTTCCTGACTTGGGTTTGGGGCAGCTGTGTCTGCCTGACGTTGATTTCGAATCCGATGGCTAGTGCTTCATTACACTCTACGAGGCAACCAGATCGTCCCTCCGCGCGCGCGCGAGAGAGAGAGCTTGCTTTCGCGCATCTATCTATCTATACTAGATCTGCCCATAATTGCATACTAGGGATTCTGTTTTGGGTTCTATCAATTCGCGCTTTGGAGACCCCCCAGAGGGTGGTGGTTATGCCCGGGGACGTGGCCGAAGATGCCGGCCGAAAGGTGCGTAGGACGCGTGCCACGCAACGCGTCGACGCGCCGGAGATGTCCGGGAATGACAGCTTGTTGAACGGCGCTTATGTCAGCGAGTCCGTGCTCAATTCTCACGGTTGGAAAATGCCAGGTGTCCCCTTATACGAGGCTCCCACCCGCAAACCACCCAGCCAACCTTGCCTATAGCTGTACTGTGCGGCCCACCCGCCTAAATCAATCACTCCCCTACACCACCTCACTGTAGCATATAACAAAGGTAGGCCTACCTCTCTATTTTATCTACTCTTAGATCGTCTTTCTCGATGCCTGGCGATGCTGGACAACCCTTTTTGTCCCCGTCGTCCCCGTCTCTGTCGTTGTGCTCTGTCACACCCCGCGCTGCTACCATGTTTGTTTGGCCACTAACGCGTCGACGCGCACCGTGTCCCACAACACTCCACTCGACTTGCACATCATTTCGCGTGTTCACGACGTGTTGATTCGTTTACTAACTCGTCTTTTCTCCTCTAGATGCCCAAGGAAGCTAAACCCAAGGTTCGTTCATCACATTCTGCCTCCCCAACACGCATATAGCCCCATATATGCTATCTTTTATTTCAATCCATACACTTTTTTTCATATGTTGTTCTGACACTCGTCAATAGCGCAAGGCTGCTGAGAAATCCGAAGCCAAAACTGCCAAAGGCACCAAATCAAAGGCCAAGGGAGGGCCGAAGCGAGCTCTCTCCGCCTACATGTTCTTCAGCCAAGATTGGAGAGAGAGAATCAAGGCTGAGAACCCTGATGCTGGGTTCGGTCAGTGGGTCCCTGTTAGGTGTAATATCCACCTCAACTCTATTCACAGGCGAGGTCGGCAAACTTCTTGGAGCCAAATGGAAGGAACTCGATGAAGATGAGAAAAAGGTAAACTCGTTTCTGCTTTGTTTTGCATGTGCTATAATACTCTTTCTATTCAGCCCTATCTTGATATGGCTGCCAAGGACAAGGCACGCGCTGAGGAGGAGAAGGCTTCTCAACAGACAAAGGTCTCCAAAGAGAGTGGTGGTGAAGAGGCCGCCGACGAAGATGAGGAGTAATCGTCGAAACCACGTAACGTGTTGGTACATATCCAAGTTTTCGTCTCTCCTTTCTCCCTCGATGCAACTTAATCACCATCTGTTCCCCTCTCTCCACTGTTCCTAGTATATAACTACCGTCCCCTGCGAGACACTGCCTACCAACCGTCCTTGACCCCGTATATTTTTTCTCTCTTCGATCGTAACTTGCTCTTTTCAATTCTGTGCTCTCATGTGTTTGCTCACCGTCGTACACCTGGTTCCACATGTTGTCCGTATTTGCTGCGCTGAAAATGATTGTATCCTGTACGATCACAAGTCGTCGATAGCTGGTCACGAGGTGTGATGTTGTCACGTCCGTTCTTTGCACTCGCTACGGGATGTCGGGCAAGGCAAAAGTATCTACGTATAAACCGAGTTGGCTCGCATCTCTCATGACTACGCGCCATGTATTGACGATATTTCTGCACAGGGACCTTGGACTCGATCCCTGCGCCCCTAGGTGCGTGCACTTGATCATATCCGGAGCTTTACGCATTCACCTAAATGAATGCAGAACCGGATTCCGACCCAGAATTTAATCCCGGAGCGTTCGTTTACGAGACGAAAGAAAAGGCAAAACGTGGTCATAAGTCGTCAGACGCGTCGCCGCCCCGCAAGTCCCGGGCGAGGCGGAGCGATGTTCTTGGTGGTACTCGATCGAGTAGCTCTGGTGAGCATATATCTACCTGTAGATGGCCTATGAATGTTCCTTGTCGTACAGGAAAGGCGTTCCGGCGCGCTGAAGAGCCAAAGACCAATCCTCTCTTGCAGTACTTTGGTATGGAAATTGGATATTGCAGATCTTATGTACATGCATGACCTTGTCTTATTCAGGCAATGATCTGGACCTACACTCCGCATCTGAGGATGAAGAAAGCGCGGAAGTCGATGACGAGGTATCAGAAGTTGGCTCAGTCGACAACAGCGACACAGAGGAACCTGTCGTTTCTAGAACATTGACGGGGTTTTCAAAATCAAAAGAGGCAACGCCTAATATAGGTGGCGTCACGTCAGTCGTGGATGGTTCTGAGACGGAATCAGAGTCGGAAGCAGATCCGGTTGTACAAACACTGAAACGCAAGTCACCCTCCTTTCCTCAAGTCGTGCCCCCGTCGAAACGCAAGCAGATACATCCTGTGGAGGGTATGTCATGAACTATAAACCTTTCTTCAATTCTCGAGCCAATTTCTTGTAGATGATTCAGAGACCGAATCGGAATCAGAGGATGAACTTGTGAAAACTGCACGCTCTACTGGTGCACAGTTCATATATTCTTTGTTGAACCCAGGAATTTAACTTTTCCCAGTCCGAGTGGTTTCTCCTGTCCCATCAGACTCCGAGACGGAATCTGAATCTGAAGAGAACACGATTGCCAATCCTGTCTGCGCCCCCCTCGCACTATTTTGTTTTCTTTGCATTGAATCCGTCTTCTACAGGCATTGAATCCTCGCCCAGGCCTCCCGCTTCGCGAAGGTCAGAAATACCTTGGTTCCTTTGTCCTGAACCGCGAGAAGGGTATCATGGTACCCGCTGCAATCAACACTTATTTAAGAGAATACCAACGTGAGGGTGTACAATTTTTCTGGGATCTGTATGAAAAAGGACGAGGCGGTCTTCTTGGCGACGATATGGGTCTTGTATGTCAAATTTCTTGCTCTTGCTCCTAGTTCTGACTTCTTCCTCTCACTACTTTGACTACAGGGTAAGTGTTGAGTGTATCGCACATCGGAATATCTGGCGTCTTAACCACGGTATGGTAGGTAAGACCATCCAGGTTATATCATTCCTCTCTGCTATCATGGAGAAGCACGGAGATCGAAGAGATGTCGATCGGAGACGAAGCTATGTCTCAAAGCTCCAAGATGGTGTCGAATGGAAAAAGCATCGAACTCTTCCCCCCGCGAACGCCGTATGGCCGACTTGCTTGATTATCGCACCTTCCACGGTGGTCCCTAACTGGGAGCGGGAATTTGAGACGGTGAGTACCCATGGTTTTTTGTGAGGGCAGCCCCAGTCAACACGCAAGCCGTCAGTGGGGTTATTTTGAAGTTGGTTCTTATACTGGCTCGCCGACGTCCCGAGAGGCGGTCCTCACAGATTTCAAAATGGGCCGTCTAGATGTAGGTAGGTGTTGACTTTCAGTTCGGTTTTGGGCAAGGCTTACTAGTATCATCGCAGTAATTACTTCGTTTGACCTCGCGCGCAAGGATATCGCGTTACTCGATGAGCTACCTTGGTCGGTTATAATAGTCGATGAAGCTCACCGTGTCAAAAACCCTCGGTCTAAGATTACTAGGGCGTACCACCAATTCGTATGCGCGAGGCGGTTCGGTTTGACAGGAACAGCGATTCAGAATTCTTATAACGAACTATGGACGATCCTTGACTGGACAAACCCCGGGCGGCTAGGGTTGATGAAACAATGGAAAGGTTTTGTTGTCAAACCGTTGACTGTGGGTCAATCGGCGAATGCGACGGAAGAGGAGAGGACCAAAGCGTTGGTGCGTTACGACATCTGCATCGTTTGAAGAGAGTACGACTGGTTCTGCGTAGGCTGTTGCAGTGATTGTGAGAGACAAGTTGTTGCCAAACTTCTTCAAACGAAGGTAAGCTATCTGTCGTTGTACCACTTTAGCCCTCCTATGAGTATTCCAGGACCAAGGATATCATTAAGAATCAGGTAAATAATCTGGTTCTCGATCCTATATCCTATGACATACAAAAATGGTATAGTTACCGAGGAAGATTGACGAGGTCGTCTTCTGTCCTCTGACACCCCAACAAATCAAAGTGTACAAGCGCATTCTTGCAATGGATCCAGTCCAGAATATCGTCCGGAAGGACGAATTATGCGATTGTGGGTCAAGGAAAAAGTCTGTCTGTGGCGAATTACGCTGGTTATTGATCACTGATATGTCGACAAGGCGTAAAGATTGTTGTCGTCCGTTGGGAAAGGGAGATGTTTTGAAATTCACATCAATTTTGATCAAGATCTCAAATCACTTGGCGCTGATCCTCCCAGGTAACGTCATTTTACAGGTAATGAAAATACGTAGCTAATAAGTGTTCAGCTCCCACCGATAATCAAGAGCAGGTGAGAGACCAGGAATCTGGGCGTGTTTCTCAGTCTCATTGCGCAACAGACCGTCCGGCATCGCGAGCTCGCTGAGCTCGCATTTGCAGGGGAATCCATCCCGAAATTCGTAACAGCGATGATGCAGCCATCTTTGTGTGGCAAATGGGCTGTGAGTGGTAAATTCTGCAGATAGGTGTGCTCATCTCATGCAATGATTCACAGGTTCTTGATACACTGCTTAAGGATTGGAGAAAGGATCGATCGAACAAGGTTCTCATCTTTACCAAATCGGTCAAGTTGCTCGAAATGTTGGAATTCCATCTGAAGAATCGCGGTGCGATCGAATCGTCCATGAAAGGTCGAGGCCCCATTTGTTCATGCAAGTACAGGTTACAGTTTCGTGAAACTAGACGGATCCATAAGCCAAACCGATAGTAAGAAATAAAATATTATGTTCAGCATGTGAGAAACTCACTCCCTTGACGCAAACAGGGATGCCAATGATCGATAGATTTAATAAAGACCTAGATGTCTTCATATTCTTGATTTCCACACTGGCTGGGGGGACTGGTCTGAACCTGACTGGCGCAAATAAAGTGGTTATCTTTGGTAAGTGCAAACAGATGACTGGCTTACTTTTGTTGACAAGAATAACACCATGCAGATCCCAACTGGAGTAAGTACCCCTGTCTTCACTTGGTGCTGCCTCTCATTTACCACTGGAATCGCCTTTAGACCCCGCTCATGACCTACAAGCTATGGACAGGGCCTATCGTTTCGGTCAGACCCGCGACGTCTATGTTTATCGACTCCTGGGAGCAGGCTCGATTGAAGAATTGATCTATGCCCGGCAGCTTTACAAGCAGCAGCAAATGGCTATTGGCTACCAAGCCAGTGTACAAACGAGGTGAGATTCTGTGCCAGAACAATTGATCGTTGAATTTGACGGGAATGGTGTTGTCAGATATTTCTCCGGAGTACAAGGAGATACTAGCAGACAAGGCGAACTTTTTGGTGCAAAGAACATATTCAAACTTCATGAAGGTACTCTTGCTACCAAGCTCGCGGTAAGCCGAGGGATTGGAGGTGGATGGACTTATAAATTTGCCATCAGATCGAAAAAGCATCCATCGTTGAACTTGACTGGGCGTTGGCGAATCTCGGAGGAAAATCAAGGCGACGATCAACGACCAAGGATGACTTGGTGCGGGAAGCGGACCAAAAGGGGGCAAAGGAAGAGGTAGATACAATACCATGGTCGCTTGGCCTCCGTATATTGACACCTCTCACAGGCGGATCTGCGAGGGCTGACTGCTCTGCTCTTTGATGATGGTGAGTGAATAATTTGTCTATTTGCTCGAAGGGATGACGAGGCGTCTGCTTCAGACCCCCCAGAGGTTCCCGAGGAGAACGATATACAGAAGACACTTGGTGCGATTGGTGTAAAGTACAGTCATCGCAACGATGACGTACTACTTCCCAGTCGAATCGAGGAAGAGCGTTCCCGAAATGCACTCAAAGTATAAATGGCTTGGAAGGGCTCGTTCAGAACGCTCAACCTACTTTTAGGAGCATAAACGACGCAAAGCCGCAGGAAGAAAATCCAAGGAAGGAGAAGCAGAGGTCAAATCCAAACGATCCAAGACGCCCGAAACGGAGTGGCCGCCAAGGCGTAAACATCACAAGGCGCCGCTCACGCCGATGGAACAGTGAGTTGGTGGTTCCCTTGGTTCTTAACGTGTCATTCATGGGA
>JBBPNM010000211.1:0-12796 GCA_038090895.1 Boletus bicoloroides
CCGGTTGAGTTGGAGTTGGCGATTCAACTCGTCTTTCTTTATGGTGGTATTCTAATGCCTCCTGGACGACCCGAGATCGCTCTTCGTTCCATGACCTAGCAATATCACTGTAACTATCCGAAGCAAACGCGTCGTTAAGCTGGCGCTCGAATTTGGCCTTGGCCTCGTTGGTTAGGTAAATCGAGACAGTCACCAACAGCTCGGCCTCAGCAGCTAGGATGTGAAGGAACTGTGCACTGTCCAACATCTGAGTTATAGGCTTGTGGTGAAGATATTTGAAGTTCTGGAGATAAGGTCGGTTAGTAAGATACCAGACAAGAAACTCGGTTGTGACGAACAAAGTATGGATGATGTTCGTCAATTTTGTTGACACCTCGATCCGTAGGCTGGACCGATATTTGTGCTTCAGCTCTGAACAGGTCTCGCATAGATTGACGGAGTAACGGATCTTTGCCTAGCTCAGTGGCGAGAATCATCCTGGCACGCCGTAGCACCTCTTCAGACGTTTGTGACACAACCGATTCTGGGTCAGTGAACTGCTCGGCGAAAGCGGTCGGATTCAGCTCTTGGTCCTCGACAAAATTGGGACGATCATTCGCTACAAAATTTTGCACCACCTCATGGGGACGAATACCAAAACCCTAACCTCAAGGGTTCAGTACAAGCGAAAGTCAAACCCGAGAGAATAACCTACATCAGCTAATTTTGCGATAATACTCTTCTTTGCAACCTCATATCCTGAGATCCGACTTGGGGTTTTACGCTTGCGGTCGAGTTCTTCATCGTCGTGGAAGTGGAAGTCGAAGGAGTCCTGCTTGTTCACTTTGTATTTCATGGACAACCATTCGGTCGCGTCCGCAACCATCTCGACGCATTCGAGTTTAGGCCGGATAGACTGCCCGAAATATTCGTCCTCTACGTTGAGCCGCGTATAGGAAGTGACGAGGGCGTTCCGTCGATCAAGGAGAGAACGGTATTTCTGGCCTAGAGCGTATATCCTCCACAATTCAGACAAGCTAATAAGCTCAATTCTGGCGCGCATCTCCTGAGGGTTGAAATACGAAATGTAATCCCGTTTGTATGTCCAGATATATGGAACTTCGAACTCGTGGATGAAGAGAAAGCGCAGAGCATACGAGACGGCTAGGACCAGGGCTTGGGAATACGAATGATAGGGCCCATCAGGAGAGAAGAAGTCCCTGGTTTTACGACTCGACAAACGTGAAGTTACCCAGGTGGCAGCGTCATCGATGTCTGCTTCTGTTAGATTTTGATGGAGAGATAAGGTTGCATTATGTGAGAGTGAAGACGTGGCAAGTTGCATACGCTCAGGTATGTCTTGTGCTCGAATCAGATCATCGTCTTCGGTAAGCATCCGAGCACGTATTTCTGAAGGTTCGAAGACCTGAAAAATCACAAGTGTCAACTCTAGGCCAAGCGGGATAAATAATAGAACAGACATCCTGGTATTTCATTTCGGGTTTGAGTCGCTCTTCGTACTCTGCTTCGTCGTCGCCTTCCAACGCCCAGTCATACTCATGACCGTCACCGAACACATCGTGAATTTCATCCCAAGCGCTAAGATAGGTAATTAAGGGACGGGGCATACAAGCTGATTCTGGACTTACTTGGCGTCAATACCAGCAAGCTCCGGTCGAGAGCCCATAGCTCTCCTGCGCTGGCGTTCCAGCTTTTTTCTCTCCTTGCGTCTCTCCTCGCGTTCTTGCTCATCCATGGCACCAGCACCTTCTTCTTCATCCCCATAATCAATGAAATCATCCATATCTTCTTCGTCTTCCCTACCACCCCCTGCTCGTTCGTCATCCCAGATGCGCTGAATATCCTGCACCTGTGGCAGATCATCATCGTTATCGAGATCATCCTCGGAGGACTCGACTACTGGCTTCCGTCTTGAGGAGGACGCGACTGGTGGAGAGCCATCTCCACGGCCACGCCGCAGACGGGTCAAACGGTTTCTGAACGAGGTACCTGTATTTTCCTCCAAAAGCTCCAAGTCATCTTCTTCCAACGCTTCCTCCTCCTCCTCCTCTGTCCGAGGGTAAGTAACACTGAGACATAACATTGAGGACGAGGGCTTACCACGTCTCCGATGGCGTCTCTTCCGCCGCTTCCTCCTTCGTCGTCGTTCTTCATCCTCCTCCTCGTCTTCTTCTTCATCCTCGTCGACAATGAAACCCTCTCTTATTCGCTTTTCCTCCTCCTCGTCATCTTCCGCTTCCTCTGAGCTATCGTCCGACAGACCGTTACCATCTGCCATTGTCGCGTCCGCGTCAACTTCCTCGGGATGGGGATTCCCCATAATCTCGTCTTCATCAATGAGTCTTTCGGAAGGAACTGCAGGAGGGGACGACATGGTGGCCAGTGAACTAGCTCGTTGACGTTGTGCAGAACACTCGAGAGGCCCGGATTTTGCCGACGGAGCCACAAATTCTTATCCACTTTGGGCGAACGCCGATCACTGCCTGGTGTCACAGAGTTGTCACAAGGTAACAAGTACCAACTGAACCCTTACTAACTAGTCATCGCGATCATGATCGACACCCAACAGACCGCTAAGGAAGAACACATGATCCACATGCAGAAAGCGTTGAAGGAAGCACTATCAGATGATTGTGTACCCCTACAAACTGCGTTTTGTGTCGGATGTGTTCTGGTAGCGCGTTTACCAGGCATAGGACCAGTCACTTTGGCCACGGGGTACTCGAGAGAGTTACCCGGAAACACACACGCGGAAGCGAACGCCTTGACAAAGGCATTCAATCTCTCAAAGCCACACCTTGCTGCTCTCTTTTCGTCGGTGTCTCCGACCCCATCCATCGAGGACCTTATGCGATATACCGACGTCTATACTACACTCGAGCCTTGCTCCGTCAGAACATCTGGCCTCCCAGCGTGTGCAGATGCACTCATCAAAGCCGGGATCAAACGATGTGTTATTGGAGTAGGCGAACCGGATGATTTTGTGAAGTGTGAGGGTGCACAAAAGCTGCAGGACGCTGGTATTGACGTTGTTTGGTTGAGGAGCCTAGAGAAACAATGTCTCGATGCTGCTCGGAGAGGACACAACACGAAGGAGCAACAACTAAGATCTACCTATGTGACTTGCGGAAGTACGCTCCATTTGTTTTCCCCGCTCAAGCTTTCTCAGACTAATTACGATAGACAACGCTTTACCCCCGTCGCCCAAGCATCAATGATTTCCTTTGCACGGACGGCGTCCATGATTGTCTGTGCGCTCTCAATGGACATCGTAATAGCATCCAACTTTTCGTTGATTACAATGTCAACCATGACATCGTCCTAGATATGATCATTTAATTGTCTAATCTGGTGATTTTGCGGACACAGACCTGAAGTAACTTTGTAATAGGCAGTGTATCAATCACTTCAGATTCCTCGAATACAAGTGGTTCCACGGGTATGGTGTGGTCAATCTGATCAAGGATGAACAACGGTTTGCATCCGAACAAAAGATAAACAGTTACCTCAACGAACGTAAAGAGCTCGTTTTCCCGTCTATCTTCTCCTGCGATCCCGAACACATTGATAAACACGTTCGTAAGAGGTGAGCCTTCCCCCCCTGTTATCCATTCATCGATGTCACGCAGACTGCTCTGTTGAATGACTGGTGTACGTTTGCGCAAATCTTGTTGCACGTTATGGGCGACCTCAAGAAGGTTGTTCGACACGGGAATGTGTACTGGCAAGACGTTCATGCATGGAACGGCCAGATTCAAGACGTTTGGCACCGACCCTGCCCGCCCAGCATGCCAGAGTCCAAACGTAGCATGAGCAGAAGAGGAATGGGATGCCTGTACCGATGCCCAAGAGGCCAGAAGGATGCAATGCAAAGGTAGATCAACCGCTTGGGCTTGTTTCTTGAGTTCAGTGGCCCCGGGAATAGCCGACGCAATTGTCACGAGGATCCTCTCTGGGGAAGGTGTTCGGTTCTTCTCAAGTAGTAGGGATGGAAGATATCTTGGGAGAAATGGAATAGGCATAACCGATTGCCAGTACAGCCTTTGCTCGGAGACATTGGCGAACGAAGGAGCAAACGCGGCCAAAAATGCACTGGTATCCGAAGTATTCTGTGGCGATGAGCCAAGATAAATAGAGGAGAGATCTTCGAGCAAAAGCTGGAGGCTGAGGGCGTCGTATTGGAAGTGATGCATTCGAATTAGTAGATATCGATTGTTCGTCGATGTCAACGTTAAAATGAAACCTTTCGTCTGCACAGAACTGATGGGCAAGGGTGACATGACGATAGTCTTCATCTTCTCGGCGAGCGCAAGCAAATCTTGTCTATGCTCGACGCATTCTTCAATCAAATCCGCTTCCCTCGAGTCCAATGCAAACGTAACCACTCGGGGGTCAATACATCCTGGTGCTGAGGCAAATGTCGACCGCAAGATTGGGTGATTCGCCATGAGAGCCTTCCATGCCTCTCGAAGTTGCTGAAGGTTGACATTGGGGCTAAGCTTGTATGCGAAAACATGGTGAAAACGCTGGCGAAAGCTACGTTGCCAAGCTGCGACCAACCATTTCATTCCCTCTGTCGCAGCCGACACCGAAACGATCTGATGGCGACGTCTTTCTGGAAATCGTTTGATGATTGCCTGGCGTTCTTCGGTCGTTATCTCTAGCAAAGGTGACTTGTATGGCAGTGTCCCAGTATCAGGATTGGTCCTTATGGCCTTGCTAGCCAATTCCCCAATCGTGAAACTGGAAACTATATCTCCAACGCTAATTGTGAGGCCGGCTTTCTTGCACTTCGCGCTCAGATTGATGGCAGTGATGGAGTCCACACCAATTGCCACAAGCGACTGCGAAGAGAAAATTTTATCTGCAGGACAGTGGGTCACTGATGCGAGGGTGACCAGCAATTCCGGGGGGATAAACGTGGCGTCGGATGGCTTCTCGGCTGGTTTTGTGACATCAGCCAGCTGGATGCTCACATTAGTGGCTGTGGGGGAAGTGGCTGGGTTGTCGAGATGGTACACTATCTCGTTCACCAGTGCGTCAATGCCAGCCAAAACGCTACTGAGCGTTTTGGCATCTATGGCGTCGGACCGGCAAGCCATCTTGATCAAGAATCCAGTCTCCACTTCGTGGAATTCAATATTGAGGGGATACTAAACAGGTTTAGGTCGCCAGGTTAGGTAGCAAGCAAACCGGAGTACTGCTCACTTGAATTTGGGCATCAAATTCCCCCGGATTGCGTAGTGTCCATAGGTTGCTGTGGACAAGGGGACGCCAAGGTTGAAAGAGAAATAGACTACTCAACAAGCCGTGCAGCTGCAATTTGCTCTGTACGGCTCGGAGTGAAACGTGCTGCCAAGGTAATCCACTGACATTGGCACGATGAATAGACTCAAGTAGTTCTCGGTTGCTCATTTGTGGAGAGAACTGGACGCGACATGGGATTGTATTCTAAATTTGAGGCCGAATTGAGTACCTTCACCAATTATACCCTAATTTCACTCACAAGCATGGGTCCAACCACCTTTTCGGAATCCTCAAACGTTCGCCCTGAGACAACATGCCCGAATACAACATCGTTTGAAGAATTTAATGAAGCCAGGTATTTCGCCCATACGGCTTGCGCAAGGCATTGCAGGGTGACGGCGTTATCGTGAATGAATTGCACTAATAATTCCCGCTGGACAGAGACAAGCCTCGTGGCAATAATTGCTTTCGACGAGAGAGATGTATGCAGTGGGGTGACCGGGTGGTAGTTCTGGAGTCTCTCGGTCCAGTATGCGGTTGCGTGATCCTGCTGGGATATCATGTGTGGAATGAAGTCAAAGAACTGGGCTGGGCGCGCAACCTCATGATTTTGGTATATGTGCTCGACATGTGATAGCAGACTGGGGATGGAGAGACCGTCATACAACGCATGATGTATGAAGAGCACAAGATAAAGACCGACAGGGTCAGAGCGTAAAACCCGCAAGTGCATAGGCGGATTGCGAAAAGCAAACTCATCGGTTGGCTTGAGGTGCGAGAAGAGTTGATCGACTGTAGGCTGAAAGAGCGCCGATGGAATCAAAACACATTCCTGCCAATCGAGCTTTACGATGGAATGCTGTACTTGTACCCAGGACGCAAGCTCTGGCACGTAATGGAACGTAGTCCGAAGGATATCGATATCGCGGATTGCCTGATCCCATGCGTTCCGTAGGAGTGCTAGGTTGGTATCTGAGTCGAGGTCAAGGACGAATGAGTGGAAATACAGGTTTCCACGAGAGGCAACTGTCTGTCATACGTTTTTATAAGTATCGCACAACTAGTAGAAGACAGAGAAGCAAAACGGGTACCTGGGATATCATGCCAGTCTGGAGTGCAGTCGTGGGGAATATTTCAACTTCATCGTCGATAGATAGTTTACACGATGATGGGTCGAGACTGGCCACGATTCTCTCGCGCTGTTTTTGTAAAGAAAAAATACCCTGCTCGATTTCCACCTGGGCAGAATGGCTGCGTGATCGCGCACATAAAACACCGAATTTCTGCAGGATTGGGTTTCCCATAATATCCGCTCCTGTAAGGTAATAGCCATGTTGACGGAGAATTTTAGACAAACTGACAGATTGGATGGAGTCCAGGCCCAAAGAAATGAGCGATGTGTTCGGACGTAATCGTTCAGACGGAAACCCAAAAAATTTCGAGACAATTTGTCTCAATGGTATGAGGTCGTGCGCGTCCAAGCTTTCCCCAAGCTCCTCCCCGTCGTCATGGGCTTGCATCGTAGGCTGAACCGGGTTCATGTATTGAGCTACTCGGGTAGGCGGTGCCACGTAACTGTGTTCCCTGTTGAGGATATCAAGGAGGATAGCCTCAAACTGACAGAACATGTTATCAACGCCTATGGCTAGAGATTCATAGTCATGATAAGCAGCCCGGACGATGAGGGTGTCATTGCTCTTGTCAAGTACGATCTCGACTGAAAGAGGGAACTAGTGAAGTTGTTAAGGATTGACCGGAGTTGACCAGAAGCGAATACTTACATCAGGCTCAGGCAGTTCACTCCGCAGGATGTCCCATGCTTCGTACTGAGTATTGTCCTTAACAGTAACTGCGAATAGAGTGTCAAATGGGGCAGTCCCTGGTGGAAGCCACTTTTGCACGTGTGACAGAGGGAAGTATTCGAACGCCGCTGCGGCCGATATATCTGCCTGAACACGTTGAAGGTAACCCCCCGTATCGAGGCGAACTCTAGTTGGAAGCGCATTTATGGTGGGACATATTGCATGCTCAACACCCTCAACAGGAAGCAGCCGTCCTGCACGAATGACCTATCGGGGTTACATCAGAAAGTGGTGATAGGCCCAATGCAGAAACAAACCACAAAAGCAACGTCATCGGTGTGGTGGATATGCCGAGCCAGAGAAAGCGCAAATGTACATGTCAGCACAGATTGCATGGTCACTTGATGAGGTGCCAAGAGTTTCTTCAAGGCGGCCAGAGATGTGGTGAGAGACATGACTTTCCGTCGAATCTGATCCGATGACCGGACACTTGTCAAACGATGCCCAGACCAATTAAAATCAGAAAAACTTGCGGCCCAAAATCGGCACGCTGCATCATTCTTTGCACTATGCATATATTCCAGGAGCGATTCCGGAGAGCAGGTAGTAGGGTGTGGCCTTGTCAGCAATTCATCTTCAACAAACTTCAGAATAAGTGGCAGAGATATCCCATCAAATAGTGCGTGGTGAATGGATAATGTTAACCAACGGCCATGATGATCGTCTCGAGAAAAGACAGCCAAACGAAAAGGAGGGAATGTCGATGTTGTGCCGTTGATTTGTTGCGCTAAGGATGTCGCCACTTTCGCGTAGAAAAAGGCGCAAAAAGAGTCTGTATCTGTGGAAGGCGTCCGTTTTTCGACCCAAGGGAGTTGGGAGCTAGTGGCTGCCTGTACAACTTGAACGAGTTGTCTTCCGAAGTAAAACACAGTCCTGGTTTACGCGGACCACATTTAGTAGATCCGAAGGTCAGCAAACATTCTGACCCACCTGAGGATGTCGAGTTTCTTCATCGTGGCCTCCCACGCGTCACGTACTCGTGAGAGTGGAATTTGATCCGAAATGCTCATGATAACATGCTGCACGCATGAAGTTGGGTGGCTATCCGAATGATAAAGGACACCCTCCTGAATGGGGAATGGTGGAAGGATATGTCCGACTTGTATATCCGGGACACTTTCCTCCACCACGTGAAGCCACTGTTCAGAGAACAATCTTATGACCGATGATGAGGCTGGTGCTTGGAGGGGATACGTTTGAATTAGTTCACCAATGGCTTTGATAGATGCTGCTTTCATGATATCCGCAACAGCAATAGACACGTGGAACGTTCGCCTGATGTCCGATACCAGTCTCATTAATGATAACGAATCCATGCCGTAGGCGAAGAGGCTTGCTCTTGGGTCTATGGGTGAAATGTTGACGTGGTTTTCGACCAGGGACACAACTTGCTGCTGAATGTCTGTTAGTAATGAGTGATCTTCCGCAGGGGTGTCGTGGATAGTGCCAATAAGCTGCTGAAAATCGATCTCTCCGAAAATCGAAGATAAAGCCTTGTCGTCGGTTTTTCCGTTGGGATTGAGAGGAAGCCAACTAAGACGAATTATGTGTGCGGGTCGCATATAACTGGCGAGCTCCCTTTCGGAAACCGTTCGAAGAATTTGCAGGACGTTGTCTTGAAAAGATAGAACACGTGGCATGGTGGTCCGTAAGAGAGAGATAGGGACCTGGATGTCCCAAGCAACGAAGGACACTAATTGTGGAGTAGCTCCATTTCCGATGCAAGGATGTGCAGCGAGTACTGTCCCAACATTCAACTGCAACCCAAGCTCACTGAGAGCTGCGTTTCTGAAGACAGCAGAGATACCCTCTACCTCGATCCGTACGCCACGCAGCTTGACTTGTGTGTCGATTCGGCCTATAATATGGAGAGTGCCGTCGGGAAGCATGCGAACTAAATCGCCGGTGCGATAAGACCATGATCCTTTGCGCGGCCACTCCATGAATGATTTCGCGGTAAGGTCAGGAAGTTCATGGTACCCTCGTCCAACGAGTGGTCCCCCAACCACAAGTTCACCAACAACTCCTCGGGGAAGAATATTGAGGTTATCATCAACTACGTATGAAGAGACGTTGGCAAACGCTCGGCCGATATTCTCTCGAGGAATGTTTCCATCCATGAACCGTGCACAGCAACCTATGGTCACTTCGCTAGGACTATGTCCCGGTTGGCGTATTACAGGCTCGGAGACAGTGGGCAATTGCTTACCCATAAAAATTAGCGAGTCTGACAACTGGATGGTCAGCCCATTTGTCAAGGATCTGAGAGAGAACAGCCAACAAAATGAGGTCCCTTCAAGCAATCAGATGGTAAAACGCGAATTACGGAATCGGTAATTTTCTCCCCGCCACTAGCGATGTATCTGAGTTTCATTTCCTCCCGCTTCTGATCATCCTCGACGACACACATAGTGGCATCTATCAAGCTAGGCACAAGACCGACGTGCGAGATTCCAAGGAGATTGATGTGCAGGGGCAAGTTTTCCAAGAGCTCCTCGCGTTTCGCAGAAACCAATGTCATCCCCAGAGCCAGCGGAACAAAAATTTCTGCGAGATGAACATCGAAAGCTATAGCTAGTAGGCACTTCGTCACAAACCCAAGAATATCGAAACTGAAACATGACCCACAAGCGACAGCTAGGTATTTCCCCTTGCGAATATCTGCCATTTTGACGTTGGCAGCAAAAGAACTGAGGGCTAAGATTGCCTCAGAGAAACCGTTGTGAGTTATGAGACAACCTTTGGGATTTCCAATAGTGCCTAAAAACATGGATCAAGTCCCAAACATATGCACCGGAGATATGCATACCCGAGGTGTATAGCATGTATGCTATATTTCCTGGAAGTATAAGATCGACTTCGGCATCGCTCATACCAGAGATAGTCTCTTGGACAGACACATCGCGGATGTCGATTGACAAATCCCCGAAAAGATCATGTGCTTGAGAATGAGACGACATAATAACAAATTTCGCCAAGGAATTCCTTGCAATAAAAAGCTTCCTTTGTGTAGGTAGTTGCGGATCGATCTGTGGGTGCAATCGTGAACGAGGAGGTACACAAAGGAAACCTACACTAACCGGAACATAACATCCGCCAGCGCGTAAAATGCCAAATAAGACTGAATGGAACACGAGATCACGGTCCATGCAAACTGCAACCCGATCCTCTCGGGAAAGGCCTTTACCGAGGAGGAAGCGGGCGAAACGGTTCGCAGTATGGTCGAGATCGCCGTAGGACAAGCATTCTGGAGTCTGAAGCATCACCGTGTCAGGGGACAGATCAGGGTACCACTGCACAGCTGTCGCGTTTGGATTGGAAGTTGAATGTGGAAGGATATAGTCGGTTGCGAAGCGAGCTGGATGGATATGCGAATAGTGAGTGGCTCGTTCGTGCTCCGGAAGAGCTTTGACAACTGAGGCGAGATCGTTGTCCAGATGGAGAGGCGCAGCCATCTTCTGTGTTGCATCGGAAAAAGCTTTTGCATATACTGCAACTATTTGACGGAGAAACATAGAGGCCATGGAGGGGCAGAACTGATTGGATGGTGAGTGGAAATGTAAGGACCCATCTCCTGTATGGATCAGTACGGGTAATCGACGCGAGAGCACCGCCGAGACCGCAGATGATGGGCTAAGGGTGAGTCGAGAGGAATCTCGGAAAACTGCGATAAGTGGAGATTGATCTGCGACTGGTTCCAAGACCTCGAGTAGTGGCTGAGTTTTTCTAAGAGCGGCACTCGCTACCTCGAGGGCGTTCTTCCACGTCGTAGTTTCATCCCATTGCAAGCGAAATGGTGAAGGCGTGCCGTCTGAGTCCGGATCCAGAGAGAGAAGCACATCGGTGGCCCCGCAATACATGCCAAGCACGTTTGCATAGGCTACCAGAATGAGGGCGTCGAGAGTTATGTTGTCGACATGAATGCGAAGGTGTTCATCTAATGCAATGTGGTGAAAGAGTGAATGGACGCTCTTATGCCTGCGGTGGTTGGAGAAATCTGGCAACTGGATCGTCCTATAAGGGCCGTTAACTGGCTCTGTCACCGACATGGGGGACATGATGATGGGCGTTATCTGATAAGCGGAGTGGTCATACGGTGGTTAGTATTATGTTTTGTTTACCCAGCATGTTATCTGATAAGCAAGTATACGCTTCGGAGAAGGTCGGACTACCACTCTCACCAGCTCCTCCACCCTCGCAGTCTGTCTGTCTGCAAGTTCAGTAACGTCTATGATATAGTCTGCATCATCCACAAATCTGTCCGTCACCAGCTTTTGTAGCATCTAGCCTTCAGGAAAAAAAAACTGCCATTCACGTTCGACGTGTTCTTTGAAGTGTTAGTACATCGTCCGCACTGGCAGTATCCAACGAATTCCACATGCCAGTCAATCCTTTAATCCAAATATACGATGTAATAGGCCTCGGCTTCGGGCCCTCCAACCTTGCGATCGCTGGCGCATTTCTCGAGAATCAGCTCGGTGTGAGGATTGTTCATTCACCTATACTTACTACATCAGTCCTAACCGTCACGCCAGTCGCCCATCTCCATCGACAGACTATTCTTTATCGAAAGGCATGATGAATTCAAATGGCATCCGGCGATGCTTTTACCTGGCGCCCAGATGCAAATCAAGTAGGTGGTGTCTCCGATCTTCCGCTTCGCTACCACCATCTGATAGCTATGGACCAGCTTCCTTAAAGACTTAGCTACCTTGCGGTCCCCCCAGAGCCCACTCACTTTCATTTCCTACTTGCATTCACAAAACCGTCTGTTGGATTTCATCAATCGTGGCCGCACTACTCCCACTCGGAAAGAGTACTCTGATTATTTGTCTTGGGCGGCCCAGTATGTGCAAGATAAAGGTGTCAAAGTTGCTTTCGGCGAGGAGGTCGTTGCGCTCGGAGAAATGGATACATCCACTATACAAGTACATTCTCGAGTCCTGTCAACTGGTCAATATGTCGTGCGTCTAGCAAGTATGGCTTTGCATCCACTCATAAACTAGTACTTACAATTTGACTCAGAAAACCTCATCATATCCCCGGGTGGGTCACCTCGTATACCCGGACCACTCGCGACCACTTGGGTCCAAGAGCGTATGATCCATAGTTCAACATACCTGACATCTGTTACTCCTCTGCTGAATTCACTACAATCACGCAATCCTGGCAGAAGTCCGCTGCGTATCGCCGTCATCGGATCCGGTCAATCTGCCGCAGAAATTGTGATAGACCTCTACTCGCGACTGGCCACTATCCCAATCATCGGAGAGAAGCAACATACCCTCGACCTCATCATTCGTAAAGGATCCCTGAAACCAAGCGACGACTCACCGTTCGTCAATGAGGTTTTCAACCCAGAAGGTAAGCGATTAGTGCAGCCCAAATCTTCTCTCTGGATGATGCCGACGCAGAATTTCTAGCCATCGATGAGGTTTTTCGGCTATCGTCTCATTCCGTCAGACAGAAATTTTGCCTCGAGTATGCAAGTACAAATTACGGAGTCATCAATCGTCATACCCTAGAACTGGTCAGAGTTTTTATTTTTCTAAGATTCAAATGACGTTGCTCACGAAACCAGTTATACGAGATCATGTATGATCAAAAGCTTGACGAGGGGATATCCAGGCGCACTAACCGCACTGTGCCTTTGGTGAGACCGAAGTTCACCATTCTGAACCATTCGG
>JBBPNM010000212.1:0-12791 GCA_038090895.1 Boletus bicoloroides
CCAGTGACGTCTGAGACGGCGCGCGAGGAAGCCGCCTTGTCGACCGACCCGCGGCGTGTCAAGGTACCTATGACGCCTACGCCTGCCAAGCGCGAAGAGTTCCGCCAACCCGAAGGACCCGCGAAACGCAAGAAGCTCCGCGCATCAGCGTCTTCGGAGGGATTGTCCACTGCCAGTGGAGGTGAATCCCTCGCGTGCACGCACAACCTGCTCGACCTTACGCGCACGGTCTAACTTGACAGTTGCTTCCTATGTAGTTAGATTGGACGCCTCCTCTCATCATTACTCTTCTCTCCTATTTCCTAAATTTATCTCCTTGATGTACTATTACGGGACGAACGTTTGTTTGAGTTTACTGGGAAACGAGCGGCCGTAGTTTCTTAGTACTCTCATCCAATTTTTTCTTCTCTTCTCTGCCTGTTTCCCTTGTCCTCTCGGTACGATAGTCTCACTGCGCGTCTGTATCTTGTCGACGTCGTCGTGTCTTGCACAATTACATAAATGGTTGATGGACCCTGGCTTGGTCCACCCGCGACGCAACGTTGTGATCAACTGGGATCGCCAAAATTAAGAACCAAGATTAAGTATACTGGATACAAGAAACCGTCCAAGCTACACATCAACGGCCTAGGATCCAACCAAAGCCATGGAAATGACGCCCGCTGCCAAACTGAACAGTGCAAGTGCCTGCTTCCCTACGCCACTCCCCCACAAGATCGGATCCATCACGAAATCGCCAGCGAGCATCTCGACGCATGCAGCGTACGTGAGCATGCCTGCTGAGATGGCGGACATGATTCCTTGAGTAAGGCGTACGTGCGCTGAGGGTGTGAATCTATCAGCTCGACTCGAAACCTAGGGTGGAGGGGAGAAGTTTCGGACGTACCCATGTCGTCATTGTGCTCGAAAACGAGTATGCCTAGAAGGATACCAGCGGGGGTAGTGATGGCAAAGAGACATGCAAGGACGGGCTTAAGGATGCTCAGATATTTAAACTCATGCTCCCGAGACGAAGGTAGGGAGGCTATTCTTATGCCCAAGGAGAGTCCTTCAAAGAGTTGGTGGAATATCACAGCGATCAAAAGGGTCGCTGTGTAATCATCGTGTTAACACCAGTCTGGAGAAAAAGTCGACAATGACGCACTGAAATCTGGACCCGACGTTATCGACAAGGTCAGACCGATGACCAATGAATGGATCATGATACCTAATTGTAACACCTTGAATAACGTGAGTGATGAGGGGGTCAGCGAGTCGAAGGTCAAGTCTCACAAGTATGCCAACAATCTGCCTCTTTTTTCCCGCCTTGTCCTTGTCTGTGTGTCCATTAGAATGGTAGTGGTTATGGAAATGATGATCTTCAGGTGTATCTGTGACGCCTTCGGCATCCTCGAACCCATGGTGATGATGGCCATCTTCACTGTGGGTTACGTGACCCACACCGCTCGGTTGAGCCTCCTCAAACTCCTCTGAATCATATATTGTTTGAGGTCGACTGCGTTCATGATGCGAGTGGTGTAACCCTCGGGATTCATGTCTGTGATGACCCTCGAAAAACAAGGATGCATCACCGTCCAAAGAGTCGTGTGTGTGACCTCGATGATGAACTGCACCATACGAGGAATCTGGATCACGATGAGTATCGCTTGCGGCGTGGTGAGGATCCGTTTCCCGTATGAGCGGTGTTCGCTCTGAACTCAAGTGTCCCGTGTTCGTGAGTTTTGGGGTGGCTAGTGCGTGTTCCAAATCTGGAGGGGATCTGTCTCCAGGAGTCGGTGTAATGGATGTGGATGGTGAGCTGTATGATTGCAGCCGGTAGACAAATGAGGTCGATACGACTACATGTCCCATGCGATTAGGTGTGAAAGAGGGAGACAGAGAGAATACTTACATTCGACAACAAATATGGCCAAAAGAGAGCACAATCTAGCACGTCGATGAGTATGCTTTGTGTGAAAGATAGACGAAGAACACACGAACACGATGAGGCCGACATAATCGCCTACTTTCCAGCGAGCCAAAACCGAAGGGCTTCTGAGCGCTTCAAACGAGTCCTGCAGCAGATGTACAAACGCCGTAGATAGGATGACGCCTTGGTGATGCGTTATCAGTCAGATGCCTGGAGAATGATGCTGCCTGGGAAACGAACCAGTTCCGAAATGCTTCCCGATGAAAAATATAATTCGGGGTATACGGAGAAACGAGCTGCGCTTTGAGAGGGTTGGGAGAGAGACGGCTGGCATGTGGAAATCAGTCACGGGCTCGACAGTTACTACGATCACCTGCGCCTCACCGAAGAGGGAAACCAAGAAAATGAAAAACGTGGCGACTACACGGGTGTAGTATGCTTCGGTTTCTGGCTCCATCAGGAAGGCCCGGAAGCTGGTGTAATCTGTTGGATGAATGAACATGTCGTTCTTGCCAAAAGTGTCCGGTGAAAACATACCTTTTGCGGCAGTGACCAGAACAAACTCAGGTTCAGGTGCCAACTTTGATCGTCCCAGTGACTTTAGGTTATTTATAATCGTACGTGTGGACGGTGTCACTGGTATGGGTTGCGCAAGATCTGTGACCAGATCGTCCCTGCTGCCAACACGCTACACAGTGGCTGCTAGAGGAGCAACTTGGTAGCATCGGAAAGCGTGGAAGCTTGACTATAAGTAAGAACCCAATACAGTACGAGTACCTCACCAGTTGTCTACTTTAGGTATCGGCGGAGTCTCGCACCCTCCCAATCATTTACCCAGTCAGGTCATGCGTGATCACCAGGGCATTTACTAGTTTCATTTAACAATGTTCGATAGGCCCAGCTGAAGAGCTGGCAGTGAGATGAGTGAATGGAACAACGAACCCACAAGTTGCGGGTCATCATCTGGATCAACTCAGGAACCGTTCAACGGAGCCGGACGGCACCAACACTGCACGGAATTATATTCAGCACACATGGCACTGTGCCGCACAATTGCCGCAGAACTAGAGAGTATTAATAAAATGGGGATGAAGGATGTTGATGGTCCGTGCGATACAGCGAGGTGGCCTTTCTCGAGTTGGCCGAATAACGATTAGCTAATTAGTGTCTGCAAGACTTTCTTCGGCTCATCTGATAAGGTCATGGGCCAAAGAATCGAGCACCAGTGTAGTCCATACTTTTAGCGGTGGTCACCGGGCAGGTTTATAAAGATCGTGGCTTGCGAATGTGTGGTGCCTTCGGCCCGGTTAAACCGCCGCACGCTCACTCATCATACTGCACATTCGGTGGATACCTGATACCTATCACCATGTCGCTCCTCGTCCTCTCTGTCCAAGACGTCGACAGAGTAATATCAGGACTGCAATCAAACGATCTAGAAACACTGATGGCCTCTGTCTTCCATTGGCTCTCTTCTAGCTCAGATCATGCGTCCCCACACAGAACATCCATATCTATGGCCCGACACACAGCACTCTTCATGCCGTCTCGCGTGCCAGACCTCGGAACGACCATCAAAGTCGTGTCAATTCCCTCTTTCCAGGGAGCTCAACAAGGGTTGCCTGCATCTACACTCGTTCTAGACGAGGTCACTGGCTGTGTCAAGGCAATCGTGAATGCCACCGCTTTGACAGCCCTCCGGACTGCTGCTGGTGCGATCCGATTTCCCCTTCATAAATGGACGAGTGAAATATCAAGCGACTGACCGACGGCAGGATCTGTCCTTGCGACGCGTCTCCTCAGCTCCAAGGTACCAAAGACCTTGGTTGCATTCGGTGCCGGAAAACAAATCAAAGCCCATGTCGATCTTCATCTCCGCGCGTTCCCATCATTCGAATCCTGTACCATCGTCAACCGCACAGATAACACGCGTCTTCACGAACTCGCATCGTCTCTCCGTCAATCACACCCCTCCGTCGTGTTCAATACCCTGACCTTGAACGACAGTCACTTGAAGGATGCGGTGCGACATGCAGATGTGATCTGTACGGCTACTTCATCCGAGGAACCACTCTTCCCGTCAGATTGGGTCTCGCCTGGTACACATTTGAACCTGGTGGGGAGCTTCACTCCGCACATGCACGAGGTCGATTCAGGACTCATCAATCGAGCATGGAAAGTTGTGGTAGACTCTCGAGATGCCTGCGCTATCGAAGCCGGAGAACTTATCGTTGCAGGCAAGGCAATGGATCCACGTGAAAGTTTGATCGAGCTTGGTGAGTTGGTAGAAAAGGGCGAGGGTGGGAAATTTGTACCCGTCGAGCTACCGCAAGAACTGAAAGCGCCAGATGGGGTGACTATCTTCAAGTCTGTAGGGGTTGGGCTCCAGGACGTGGCCATTGCAACTCTTGTCCTATCCCGTGCTGAAAGTATGGGGTACGGAACACGCATTGAAAATTATCACGTATGATTATTATATCGAATTGTGATGATATTTGTTGTGATTGACATGCAAAGTTTATCTTCGTGAGATTAGATCGATCGTCTTCTGATCTCGATGATCTAGTTTGGGAGAAGTTTATTTACTTATCAACTGTCGAACATGCGCATGAGGAGCAAAGTAAATACAACATATTTATGTAAGATGATGACGTTTCTACATGCTATGGCCAAGTCAATGCCAATACATAACGATTCCTTACAACCCGAAGAGAGAGAAAAGAAAAGTTCCTACATGAACGTAAAACCTAGAATGAAATTTGATCGCCTCACACTGGCAAATTCTTCAAGTTCTCCTTCATCGTCAACGTTTCATTTTTGACGCAGTCAGCTTCATTAGATTTTTCCTCCGAGGCCCTCACCGCGGTATTGTCACCGTGGCTGTCTAATTTTGGTTGTGGCCCGTGGTCTGTTCCCCTCTGGTAAAAGTACGACAAGGAGATAATTTCGAGCAACACGAGCCCGAGAAGGAACCAGAACGCGGCTGCACATCCATTGTACTCTTCCACGCCACCATGGGTAGCCTCCACTGACGTTTCAATCGAATTGAACGCTGCAAGCCCAACCGCGGAACCAAATTCGAGGGCGCCGTTGAAGATTGCGCCTACCGTACCTGACATGGATGCTGGTGCAGCCTGGAAGATAGCGATGCTATCCAGCGTCAACAAATGTGATTGCTGTGAACAGGAGTGATTCCACTTACTTGGTATGGGTATATACCAACATTGCGCCAGCGCTTCCAACAGAGAAAGCAGGAAATATATAGGGCCAGTAATTCTCTGGCCGACCGCCACCTACAGCAAGTAAGACCGTGGACATGGTCATCATGGAAAAACCACTGATGATGATCCATTTCGGGCTAAAGACTCTGGACAACGCCCCTGTGAGGCTCATCGCAAAGGCAGTCACACCCATTGGGAACCTAAAGGAATGTTAAACGACGATGTATACTTTCAGAGAGGATGTTTACATGTGGATTGCGGTTGAGATGACCGTCCAGTGAAAAACATCTTGCCACAGAGTCGTGAAAACGAGGAAGCCCGCACTCCACCAAAGGAACGGTAACAGCGCTGAACCAAAGAGAACAGAAAAGTTGTTGTAGAACCACGTCCGAGGGGGTCTGGCGCGAGGAACCATAAACGCATGCACACAAGTAAGAGAAGGTGTGACGTACATCGCTGCCTTCTCAAGTGGGATTAGAGTTTCCCAATAGAAGAACCCGATAGTAAGCAATATCGAAATGATCAACGGAGTGAGGACTCCTGCGGTGGCCCAGCCATCCGCTGATCCAGACGTTACCGCATAGATGAAAAGAATGAGTGCAACTGACGGTGCCAAATTAGCGCCGTGTGCAATTAGTAGTTTCTGAAGGTAAGGCACACCGGTTAAAATCGAAATGCCGATTAGATCAAGACTCTTCCATTTCGCACTGTGCGTGTCAGCCTGAGGCCCATCTTTAGACTTTGCGATTTCCGGAGGGATTATGAATATACATCCGAGGGCAACTGGAATGGCGACGATTGCAACAAACCAGAAGACCCAGTGGTATGAGGCATATTGGACAAGGACCGCTCCAATGAAGAGCCCAAGCACTGCGCATGGTATAATGCGCATTGCAAAGTTAGGAACGACGCCAACACCTACCATTCGCAACCGCACCGCAACCTCCAAACACGCCGATCGCACGAGCCTGTTCGAGGGGTTCCGGGAAAACGCGCACCAAGAGTGTGAGGGCGGAAGGTATTGTCATCGCAGACGCTGTACCATATGTTAGTAGACACAACATCCTATAGCTTTTTACCTACCGATCCCCATGAGCGCTCTTAATACAATAATCGCGATCTTGTTGTTCACAAAGCCAGCACCGACAGAGATAATCCCCAGAAAGAGCACGCCTGAAATGAAAGCCTTTTCTAATGCTTTACTGAATAATTTGTTTCAAGGAACATTGGCGCTGTACTTACTTGGATTATAGACATCGCTTATCCGTCCGCTCTTTGAGTCCGAGTCAGTTCATGTCACCGGTAAGAAGGTAATGAGACATACGATCAAGAGAAACGAAGCAAACGTGAGTTGGAACGCACTGATGATCCAAGCGGACTGACTCTGTGTGATACCCATAGAGATTTCGAGAGCGGGTATTGCGGGATAAAGTGCTGAATTGTTGAAAGAGTCCAAGAATTGCGCGAAACAAAACATCAACAGTAGGACCAATTTGCGTATCAACGAGAGCCGCTTTGGTGGTTTATCGACCAGTGTTTCAGCGGGCGAGACTGTAGCAGGTAGCGACATCGTGCTAAAGCCAGAGAAATTCCAGCTAGGCAAGTGCACCAGTGTGAGGGGGGGGAAGATTCAATTGCTCTCATGGTATCCGTCGATTATCCATCTTTATAAGGATGGCGAGGCAATAGGTCTTGTCCGTCCATCACCAGATTTATGTACAAAGATATCCCACATGATTAATTCAAGGAACGCCTGAGTGCCCCAAGGAGGTAGGAAGTCGAGCGTTGGAGATTGGAATGTTGTCGAACGGGACAGACATCATTCGAGTGGCAATATGGCTGACTGCCAGAATCTAGGAGCCGACCAATAAGAATATGCAAAACGACGGCGAAGAGATTGGCCGCGTGTAGAGACTAAGATCAGGTGCTATTTTTTGCCCAAGTACGGTCCGGGCACACTGCATCAGATTTGCGTTACGTTGCGATGAGATATGCCTGTACACATGAAGATTTGAACACCTAAACGTACCAAGTCACAAACATCTCGGACGACGCTCTAGAGGTCAGACCATTATCCACGCGAAAAAAAGGCAGCGAGTGTGAAGTACAATTGAGGTTATGTATGGCGCAATGAACTTTCGACTTGGAGGTTCGGGTGACCGGTGGCCCAATGAGCTGCACGTCCGAAACGTGCCGAATATGATCGTGGGCATAGAACGCATCTCGCAATGAGTGGTGTTCTTCCTCGGGAGCCGGTGATACTTGGCGGACTCGTGTTTACCTCCCTGCACCAACATTCGGCGAATATTGACCACAGCTGACATGGATAAAAGTTGGTTATGTGAGAATGCCTGATTTCAATTTGAACTTGCCAAACATTGTCATTCGCCTCGAATCCTGGCACCAGTCAGGGTTGAAACGTTTGCTGCTGTGATGCTACTTGAACTCCGTTCCAATATCTTGAGTGAGTGAATACTCAAAGCATGTGCGCGAAACAAGTAGTCGTATGTCGACCATCCATTAAGGGTTGTCACATTACCAACTTAGTAATCAATTCGCGATCGACTAGTCCGGCCCCCAATTCCATGCTGCGGTTGCAAGCATCCGATTACACTTCCATCGCCATCGTGAGGCCGCGTTTGCCGCGTTTGATGCCTGATGGAAGAGAGGAATACTTGAGCTTCCTGTTGTGTTTCCCATGCTGGGATGTTCTCACCGCTAGGCTGTTCATCGTCACATTTCCATATTTCAACTCCCAAACTCTGGAGGGGTACGGGCTAGGCAAACAGCCCCTTTCTTGCAGGACTCCCTCGTCCTTCAATCACCCCTGATCTAACCCGATACGACAACGAACGTGGCGCCAACTCCGGTCATTTAGACTCGTATTGCGCTAGAAAACTTGTATATCAAGATCTTCGATCGCAATAACGAATGAGAAACTCAAACCCCTGTCTCCCTACCCTCCACACCGCGCAGTACTGATCGTACATACACCGCAAGGTTACCCTCGCATTCGACGTACGGAGTATGGTCGTGTTCGCGTTTGTGGTTGGGAGCACATCAACAGATCCAGTGGAGAGATCGGCTGCCCCCACTTCTTAATCATCTACGCAATATATTCCGTGGCAATAACGACACCGAGACAATGTCGAAAGGCTGCAGAGAGACTGCAGAAAGCAGCAACATTGACTCCACAAACCACGGCTTGAAACTGCCTGTGGCTTCTCCATGTATGACACATGCATGCTGTTTTCCCCGACAGACAACCTGGCCTCCTGGCTAGAATGACTTCGATGAAGAATGCGGCAACGCTGTCCTTGAAATAATTTCTCCAAACTGAGCTGATAATGCAAACTTTTCCCAGTAGAGTATGGTAGGATCGGCTCATTTAGTGCGACCGCGGCGTTACCCATCGTTTGTATCGATTCATTTCACCACGAACGTGCAGCCGGGTCGTGCGCGCAAAACAAATAGCTGTGTTATACGGCGTTAAGCAGGATGACTTGGACGAATACTTGCACCTTTCCTCGGACCTGCCTCGATCGCGTTCGCCTTATCCCAATTCGATGACGTGGTCCCTATGAACCCTCCTTTCTCGATGGCGCACTCGTGTGCTGAGCTGGTGTCATTCGACCGCGCGTATCGTAACGTGCCTTTGGAGTAACACGTCTTCATGGAGACGTGTAATATCTGGATTATCACATTAGATGACTGGACACAAAGAAGGCACGGCCTATTCCTCGTTACCTGCATGCCGAAAGACATAATAAAATTCAGGCGGCGAATATAATGCTTCTTCATAAAGGTCAAGTCACCTTCGAGTTCTCGCCTTCCATGGAATGCAGCCAAGCAACGATGGCTAAAGTAGTCACCATGCATCACGAGGGAGGATAAACACCACGTCCCTCTGCACTTTTTGGGATGACAGGGCACGGAGGTAATTCATCCTGAAGGGGCAAATTCACAATCAAAAAAACAGAAGAGTTCGGCGACGTCGACGCAGCAAAATCCAGGATGAAATTCCGGCAGGGCCGTTATGCGTGGTTGCTGGCATGGAAAGACTAAATGATCCTTGGAATAGTAGCATAAACCGTGACAACTGTCTTTCAATGAAGGGACCCACTCACGGGGAACAAATATTGTTCGTTAGACTGATCGATCGCTGTACCCGCTCTTGTGGGGGTAATGCCAATGGCCTCCTGAGGAACTCCAATGCTGACAGCTGTAGAGTCATGTTGAACCACATTAGCGAGTGAGGTCCGCCCTTACACCCCAATTGTATACATACATTAGTTACGGGCAGTCGGACGTGTTTCATTTCGGCAGCTTCCATGGACCGACCTGGTGGATGCCTCATGACAAGTGTGGTTGTCATTGCTGAGACCGACTCCCGAGTCCTTGAGATCGTACAAACAACCTACTTCAACGTAAACGTTCAGCTTCAGTTTTATACTCCCAGGAATGTACCGTAGAAGTTCCTGTAGATCACTCACTACATACCTAGTTACGAGTCCATGGACACGACGCACAAACCCCCGATCGACATTGATTGCGTCGGTCTCACCACTGTAAGTTGTCGATACTCCTGCCATTAGGAATGCTGGTCGCAAAAAAGCTGTCGTCTGGACAAGATTGTTGATAATAATGGATCGAAATATCAAGCAAATCACGTCGCACGAGAGCAGGGGTGGCTCCAGTATGGCACAAACGAGAGAGGCGAAGAAGCAAGGAGCCAATCGTATGTCATCCTGCCAGCAGGTGTTTTTACATTCCGCTCAGGTTGACTCGACCTTCCTAGTAGCCGAGATTTGTGTTTTGAATTCAATATACATTTTTTTCGAAAGATTAGGAGATGCATACTTTGTTATGCATCCTGGTATGTACGTGACAAGTGCGTTCGTAGGAAGACATGCGGAATCCAGAGCCACGCGTACTATACGCGTGCGTCGATATCATGTAGGGTAATAGAGTAAGTGGTCTACGGTATAAAAGTGAAAGAGAGCTAGAAAGCGCCTAGGATATGAACTGGGACAGATGCAAGTTGCGGGATCCATAATGAAAGGACGTACGGAAGGGAGGAAGGGGAGGATGAACGCACACGCGCGGAATAGAGTATAAGGTAGAGTAACAACCACGAAACCCACAAAACAGCAACATTCACAGAAGAGATGAACACCATAGTATATCACATTCTGCCCACGAGTGAGGAACCGGGATGATTTGCCGTCTTGCTCCGCTATGCACTCACCGTAGACTCTCGCCTCTCGTCTCTTCCACGATTGCCTTGACCCACCGCAATACAACAATTTCAAGCATTGTTTCCCACCCATCGTCCTTTCTTGCGACGAGACGGGGGTCAAAGATCAGAGGAGGCTCAGCCATATTGGAGCGGATCTTCACTAGTGACGGTGATGGCGCATCCGGAAACGTAGAGGATCCCGCAGTGTGACCAGAGGGAGAGCGCGCAGGAGATGCCCCGCGTGAATGTGTACGCGCTGGGGAAGCGGTACGAGATATATGGTCTGGTCGACCGGGTGCGGAAGGAACGACGAGAGGAAGAAGGTAACGGAGCTTGAGTGCACTAAGGAAAATGCATAAGCTAGTGGACGATTCAATCTTGCTGGCTCATACATACCCGGCCCATAGTCTCAGGTTGTCTATTCTTCGGAAAGTCCATCCTATTTTAGCTTTCTCGTCTTCATCCGCGCCATCTGCGCATTGCTCGAGAGAGGCGATGTCATGTATGGAGTCCACACTTATGAAACCCCATGGTTTGCGGGATCGACGCACACCAGTGTTGTAAGCTGCGCAGAGACACTGACCTGATGTGAGTGCACTGAAGAATGCGGTTTTGTCAGGCGTGGGCGGAAGTAACGAACGAAGATGCTCTGGAAGAAGCGTTATCAACAGGGCATGTGCACGACCTGCAAGAAATCATTAGAACAAATGTATACCCTTCCTGCCCGTCTACTGACCAACGGGGTCGTCTGCAAACAACGAGCGCTTAGCCCAATCGGGAACATCATCTTCATCTACACTTTCTGCGTCCGAAAATGCCTCGGTGTCTTCCGGCTCTTCCGACAGTGACATGCTGCGCATCGAGTCGAGGATACCAGACGTAGAGACAACGCGTCGTCCTGAGCGTGGTACCTCTTGGGGAGATCGGGAGGTGAACACATCGCCTGTACTGACTCTGCGGTTCTGGCCTCTACCTTCTCTCGACCTCTTACTCCTCTCACCCTCCCGTTCCCAACCGCGTTTTCCATCCTTGGTGCCTCCAAATAACACGTCGTCGACGAGGTCTATGTATCGTCTAACCACATCTTGCTCCTTTCCGAGGTCTGCCAGCTTGACATCTTGTTTGTACAGCCACCCACCACCAAGTATTAGCCGATCATCCCAATGCTCTCGCTTTTCTCGCTCTTCTTCACTGAGGCTGCGCATATCGAGGTCGTTCTCGTCCTCCCAGACAGGTACCGATTCGTCACGACCTTGTACGTGCACGAACGAAATCGACATGTCAGGGTCAACATGTGGGAGGTCCAACTCATCGTCCGACATGACCGCTGGTGATGCACCACGGGATTGTGGATGTTGCTCTTGCGATGAACCGCGGTCACTTTGGGCGTCGTAAGCCTCATCGGATAATGGTACCCTAGAGCGTTCTTCAAGTTCGCGGAGTACAGCGAGTACTTCCAATGCGGACTTGCGGATCAGAGATAAGGGATCGAGCTGGGACTTTGATTGAGCCAAGTTGCGTTTGGGGACGGGAGCGCTCGCGGCTACCTTGTTCCTGTACTGTGTACGAAGTGTACCTGCGGACTCATCGGGAAGCGCAATAACATAATTCCGGACGGAGCGGATAGCATGGGTGGTCGTTTTGAGCATGTCGAGGACGTCGATCACGCGGGAAGTCGGTGTTGGATGATTGGGATGTAGATGGGAATTGCGCGTGTTGTGTACGCCCCAAGCATGAGTGACGGCAGTAAGGTCCTCGACGACGCCAGGAAGGAATGCCTCGGGATCTGTCTCGTAAGTCTTAACGTAGGGGGGGAATGCTGGCTGCCGTATCTCTGGAATTGCAGGCGAGGGCGGAAGCTCAAAGTCCATGATGCTGCCCAATGATGGTTTCGACGTTTTCAGGCTGGCTAAACCTCCTATTGCAGGTACGAGCTGACTGTTTAACCTCTTCGAGGGGCTTTTGGAAGGGTTTAGCGGCGAGGTACGAAATAGATGGAAAGGGCACGTACTTTGACTTTGCAGCGATGCCAGTCTTGGTGAAATAGTGTTGGAGGTGCTCTATGCTGCCTAGAGTCATGACGCTCTGTCGTTTGGCCGCACTGCGACTGAACGGTTTGAGCGGTTTGTTGCTCGGGTTCATGTTGGGGTAAAAGGCCGTCAAGCGACGTGTTTTCGGCGCCGGGGAGGAGCCCTCGCCCTCGCCGGAGTCGGTGTGGTCTGGCGTGAGGGCGGGTGTCGTTGAGTCGGGCATCGTGGACGACGACGACGACGATGAGGAAGAGGAGGAAGAGAGGTGATGGAAGGGGGGGTCGTTCAATTGAGAGGGGGGGGTGAAATCAATATAAGCCGGAATGAGTTGAATTGGAGCAGTGATGGCTCATGGCAAGGATCGACATTATTGGGCTCAGCTTAGAGCAGCC
>JBBPNM010000213.1:0-12775 GCA_038090895.1 Boletus bicoloroides
AGTTCTAGTATCTCTTCCACTACGCCCGTCAAATCGCCGCCCTCCGAACAAGAAGCGATATACAATGGATTATCAGATACGTCATCTGTTGAAGAATCACTCGCTGAGCCCGTAAGCCCCGCGAGTGAACTTCCCCGTCCAAGCGTGCTGGTTAGAGACACGACGAGTGTTATTTCAGGCTCTTCGGCTAGGGATCTTGGTGCAAGTCCGGAGCGGAAGACAGGTGTACTTCCTTCTGCGTCTGGCGTAGAAGGGGTGTTTACCCCCGTTGCCATATGAGTGACAGATCTTCTAATTCACTCTCTCGTACTTCCTAGGATACTCTGAGATCACATTTGGATACTATAGCTACCCGCTACTTTCAGACTAGACGTTACACGACACAATTATGATGATATGATGTGACGGGATGAGTAGAGTATGGTTTGTACTATTTTTTTTGTTGCTTTAGAAGCTACTCAATTTCCGTCGATCCCGTCATATGCCTTTTCCGCTTCCCCGTCGAACGTCGGTCTACACACAGTTTCACCCGTCCATCACCGCGGTGAGTTGTACGTAGCATTTTGGCGATTGGCTGCCAAGATCGGGCGGCTTACAAACTGCAGGCACTCCTTGCCAGCTTTTTTTTAATAGCGGTAACCCCGCCATCGGTGTCGACGCACGGGCGCTCCACCTTTTCATCCTATTGAAGTGGAGAAAGGCCCGCGTACCAGGTCGACAGCTTGCCGGCTATCATTCGTCGGCACCAGCTCATCCACCTGGACGGACAGTCGAGTCATATCATGAGATGAGCGTCCTCAAGTTAGGCCAGATCATACAACTAAACTGCATACAGGGATCCTTCCTTGCGCTGTCGACTGCGAGGCTCGACTAGATGGTCAAGTGCCTCCAACCTAGTGGCGTCTCACAACGACATCTTCTTTTGTGCAGGGTATGACACAGCAGCTGCATCCATCGGTATAGATACGAACCGGATGATACAAAAGGTGAATATACCCATACCGAGGCTCGATATCCATGCGATGTGTGAGGTCATCGAGCCCAAGTTCGCGACGATCTTCCATGGTGGACAGTAAGCCTGGCCCCTATCGAGTCCCACTGTTGCTGACATGTAGTTGATAGAACTATTGCATGTCCCCATACTGTGTCCACAGCCCACTCCATGATACGCCATGCGAGCAATATTGAGTAGTGGGCCACTTGACCACATGCTTTGGTCAATTTGCTGCGTAGGGTATCCATGTCGTGGAACAGCATTATGGCCGACGGGATTAATCAGTACAGTCATTGTGAGCGCGCCGTCAAGCCCTGCATAAGAGGTAGAGACGCAGAAGGGGGTGGATGTAAGTAATCAGGACATCACGGGAACTCTGGACGCACGCTCGGGCCCTCCCACGCACACCCACTGGACGTTACTCGAACCTCAATGTGGCTTCAGTCCAAACCGTGAATGAATTTATCTCGGATGTATTCTGCATCTTCCACGTCGTACACGACACCTCTGGCTCGACGAGGCTATTGTATCCCGAGCCTCTTCATGTATGCAATTAACTGGCCGGTACGTGCGCTTCTTGTTTCATTCATCGTCACAGGGGCCGCATTGTCCCAACGGTTCCCTATTTACATTTCACTTTGGCCTAATCACCTCTTATCTCCGCCGTAGAAGTGGGTCGACTCGTTTTCCGCCATGGCCTATGTTTACGACTACGGGCGCATGCGAAGGCTGTGGTCCTTGAGATGGTCCCATTCCAATTCGTTATGTAGGAGCGGCTAGGTGAATCCATCAGCCGATTGGCTGCAGGTCACAGGGCGTGCTGGTGGTTTCTTCTGCTTCTATGTATATTGACAGGCTGTGTAATTTCAAGGTGATTTGCTGGCCAAACCTTCAGTGGTTTTAAAACGTGGTTTCGAAACATTAACGGTGTAAACACGCCGTATGTTTTAACTTGTGTGGCGCTGTACACTTCGATGTCGAGGCACTCGTCTCTGCGGTGGCGGCGGGTGTAAGGAAGCAACTTGAAATTGATGGCGGCGGTCAGTCGGAGTGAACTGTTGTGGGTATGTGGATTTCCTGTCTCTGGTCGACTCTGCTCACACGAATCATAATGATTGATCTGACGACATGTGTCCCGCATGTCACATCCGTTTTCAGTAGGTCAGAGTGAGGCCTTGACGCACGTTGTTGGGTTGGTTGGTATTTCGTGTGGTTACAATCAGGCCCAATTATCAATATTACGCTCTGCGTGTCGCTTTCCATAATGTAAGAAGGTAGGTACCGAACAGCGGTGGTGCCGCAGAGTACATCAGCACAATAACGGAACGGAGGCCGTTTTTCCAGAGTAGTTGTGGATACCGTAGGTACGTGTGGTACGTCGATTCACAATCGTACATGAGGGGCGAGAAAGGACTCGGGACTGATTCTTCTACATGGTGTCTCCTTAAAGGATGAATCTGGACGAGGTGAGATCCTCGGGTTTCTCAGAAATACTGCGGCTCTTACTGCCAAGGTGTTGGCGGTTTCAGGTTTCGGTTAATTGTGACACGACGACTACGTTGCGATTTGCCGTGGATGTTCAACAAGGCAAGTTGTTGGAGGATCGTAAGCAGAAAAGCGCACGTATCGAAGTGGAGTGGGATGTAATGGTAGTTGTCAGATCGATGGCTTGATGGCAAGATCGAAGTCTGTGAGAAACCACGTCAGATAACCTCCCTGCGGAGGTTTTCTGATGGGCCGTGCACCGATGAAACCGTTCACGTAACATGCACAATCGCTTGTTTGCACAAGGGTCAGATAAGTGTTCATAACCGGAAAGAAGGTCGTCCGAACAATGATTCACAACCAACCTCAAGCCTCGTTCGTCTCATTAATACTCGACTCCTATGATGGAGATAAGTTGGCCACAAGGAGGAGAGGACACCACACGAGGTGAATGGAAGATGCCGAACGAGCTGCCGGTTTTGTCGACTCCGCTTCAATTCCGCGAATTTTCCAAAAAAGTACATGCAGCCGAATTTGCTAATATACTGCCGAATTAGCCAAGAAAGGAAACTGTACCTTGTGATAGATATCCTTAACCCGTGGAAACTCTTTCAATTCCTTCGGAAACCCCATCGAGCCATCGCGCCCTCCCCTCTTCTTCATCCTGGACTCTTGTCCGCTCCCCCCATCGTCTCCAACGTCCATGGAGCCAAATATCTTCACTGACCCATCAAAGAAACGCAGGAAAGGCGCAACTCGCCTCTCGTGCGCTGAATGCAGACGGTCAGTCACTTTCATCGTTGCCAGTCTCCCTCTCTCATCATCTACACTCCAGTCTCAAGCTGCGCTGCGACAGAAATATTCCATGTGGCTCCTGCGTCAAGCGCGGCTGTGGTGCGATCTGTCCGGACGGTACGTCATCCTCTCCCGCCTTCCTCTCCTTCCTCGACGTAATCACCCCCGCGGTGTAGGCTCTTTGACCACTGGTCAAGGCAATCGGTGCGTGTCCTTCGAGCTCGTGTCATCCCCCTTTCCTCCTCACAAAATAGCGCAGATTTGTACTCGCCTCAACCCAAGAACTTCACGAAAAGATATCCGTCCTTTGCAATCGTGTTCGCGAACTTGAGGATGCCTTGAGACATTCCCACTCTCTCGTCGCACCAGATAGACACCCTCTCCTTGCAGAAGACCTCCTCCAGATCAAAGCCCCACTACAAAGAGAACCATCCACCCATCGTAACGTTCCCAAAGGCGATATCAAGGAAGAAGAGCAAAACGGAGAAATCGTTGACGCTTTCGGCTCGCTATCGATCAATGCTTCGGGAGGTGCCAAGTATTTCGGATCTATAGCCAACTCTTGGGTGAGCCCCACCTGCAACAAAGTGAACGTGTTTCATTCACACTTTGTTGTTTCCTGTCTCTAGTACTTCTTGCAGGTAACTTGTACCGACATCTCACTGCGCAATCGATCTGACTTGAACTTAGAATGAAGGCTCTGATGCTCAGGAGTCTGAGGTCGGCCGGCTAGCCTCTTTACAGAACATTCTTTCACCCGAGATTCTGGCGCGGAGCGGTGCCTTCCCGCTGGTCCCGAGTTCTCATCCGCTCCAGGTCGAAAATGTCCGACTACGAGAACTCTTTTGGTATCTGCCCGAATCACCCAAAGCCCATTACCTGTCTCAGGTCTACTACACGCTCGGTGGTTGGATGTGAGCGACCTCGACCCATGTCACCGTTGAAATTCTCACGAATCCTATCAGGTACAATCCAATCAACGAACAGGATTTCTTCGAGGAAATATATCCTTTATTTTATGCGCCAGACGCAGCTCCGCCATCAGATGACCCACTTCTTTCCCACAAACTTGCTCTCATGTTCATGGTCCTCGCAATTGGAAGCCTGGTGGATATCAAGCAGCCGGCCTATAATATCGAGGCCGAAAAATACCATCAATTAGCGCGCGCGTCACTGTTTCAGAGTTCGCTCTTCGAGGATCCCACTATCAGTGCCGTACAGACCTTGGCATGTACAGTCACCGTGTTGTGGTAACGGGATACTAATTTCAGTTTAATAGTTCTTGATGACTTTTTATCTTTTCTTCTCTGACAGACACGGGTCTAACTCTGGTACCCGCTGGGCCATCATTGGTATGGCTATAAAGATTGCGCAAAGTGTGAGTGTGCCTGGTTATTAATCGCTATCGTTTAAGCGAATGCGTTTCTCATGATCAAACAGATCGGGCTTCGTCAGTATTCCTCCGTCTGATTGGGCAATGGTCACTAACTCAATCGGTTGTCTGTCTCACAGACCGTGATCCAAGCAAATGGGGAGTAGACCAAAAGGAGACGCTCCGCCGCCGTGAGTTGTTTTGGGAGTTGTATACGTACGATTCATGGCAGGTAAGTGGGAACGATATATGGAATATCGAGTGCCTGATCATCATCACAGTGTTGGACATTCGGTCGACCGCCGTCATTCTATCTATCACATATCGATTGCAAATTACCTTCTACTGGAGAACCTGGTGATGAGTCATGTGTGTTGCACGATGCATTGAAACACGCCTTTTCTGATGATAATCTCGTAGTCCACGCTTGGAAACACCGCTTTGCGTCAGAATGTATGAGTGTAGTTCACGATCAAGCTTTCGGCGCAAAGACACCGACCTACGCAACTGTCCTTCAATTGGATCGTAAATTACGCGCATTCCCCGTCCCTCCTAACCTGCAAGTCGCCGGATTTGGCAACTCATCCCCTCCGGAGTCGCGCCATCAGGAGAGCGTTTCCCTGATTCTTCAACGACATATAGTCCTTGCTATCCGTGAAATGAGTATGTTCTGCTCGTCCATTGCTTTTTTACACCTGCAAGCTTTCACGCGCATTGTTCACACGTAGTATGGTGCTGCTACTGACACTGCTTCCATCAGATCTTCTCTATCTCCATCGGAGTTTCTTTGCCCGTGCCGTGACCGATCACCCTAAGGATCCACTTGGCAGCCCGTACGGGACTTCGGTTATCGCTGCTTACCGCAGTGCGGGCTCACTTGTCGCCCTGATGCGGAACCTCCATACGCAACTCAAAGAGCCCAGTGAACGAATGTGGTTCTTGTGGACCCATATGTTTTCATGCGCAGTACGTACACCCGATGGGTGTTGTCAAGTTCCGTGATATAAGAAGTGCTGACGAGTCGGTGAAATTCCTTTTGTGATGCGAATCGTAGATCGTGTTGGGTTCCGTTGTCACCCGATGTCCGTCGATGAGTTTGGCACCCTCTGCACTAGTTCAGTTGGACTCCGCCTGTGAACTCTTCTCCAAGGCAGCACGAGGTTTTCGTGCTCAAGCTGTATTGGTAAATCTGTACCCTCTGCGACGTATCACATTCATCTGCTCACTCAGCCCTCAGGATATCATGCTGACGCTACAAAAGAAGGCACACATTAGCCTGAATGAGTTTCGAAAGGGAAAAATCTCACCCATCACAAGGCAATTGTCGAGCCATTCTGAGCCGGGGTCACCATTCGAAGAAAATGACGAGCTCTCGACCCTCGGTGGGAGGACACGGCTTGTTGCCAAGAAGGACTCATTGTCACCCCAGTCATCGCCTGCAGTCATTGATCGCTCGCCCACATCTTCGAATCCTATAGTACCACTGCCGCTGGCATCCGGGAGCAATCATGTCCATCCCACCGTTGTGGACTACCTGAAAACGTTTGGCCACGCTAACGGTTCTCACACCAATGGGCCGACGTACACCGATGCATCCGCTTTTAACACTCCCATAAGAGAACATTACGATGCGTCTGGGTATAATGACTGCCCGGCACAAATACAACCGATGGAACTGGTACCTGGGCAGTTCCCTAATTACTTCCCTGTCTACGACTACGGGATGGTCTCTGAGAATGGCTACCCTCATATGAACGGTCACATGTCTTCAACACGACGAGAGTCCCCAGAAGCCAACACGATACAAAACACCTGGCAAGACTTTGTCAACTCGAGCGGTTTGAGTTTGGGCCATAATTGATGAGTTGCCATTTTTACTGTCCTATTTTTCTGGACTTTGTCTTGCCACCTGTTATTATTCTGATGCGCAGTTTAAATATGTTTTGAGAACAGTGCTGGCGTATGGCGTTGCTCGTTGTATATGTAGCTATTATGATCGTGATCAGACAGACTGTACATTAAATATTGTACCTTGACTTTTCTTGAGACTTTTTCTTTTCTTTTCTTGCTGTCCCTTGTCCCGCGTGTCGACAAACAGGGGTAAACAAAGTGCACGGCATGACGGACAATACAGACCTGCTGCAAGCTGTTCATCTTTCTCGTTTCATCTACATTCCTCATGGCGATCTGTGGCTCTTCTTCGAAGACTGGCTTTGGACGCAGACATGTAAGACCGTCGTAGAGTCGTGGCTTCCAGGCAGCGAGTTCACCATTTGCGCATGTTTCCAGATACAAAGGAAGGTTGTTGTCTGTGGAGATGGTGCTTGCGGTATGCATCTTATACCTTGTTCTCCCTCCTTCCAGCTCAGCGTAGGCTCCATTCATAGGCAAAACGTCACTACTCAACGTTTTCACCAGGGGCTTCTTCACCCAAGTATAGTGCGTCCGAAATAGACCGACGACATCCCATTTCAAACTTGACATATCGTATAGTGAACCCACCGTGTTCGAGAACTACGTCCACGATATCTACGTCGACGACCAGCTCGTGGAACTCAGTTTATGGGACACAGCCGGTAAGTGCACTGACTCCCCCCATTCCCCAGAGCCTTGTATCATAACTTCTGACGTTTAAAGACAACCCTAGGACAGGAGGAGTTCGATAGGCTGAGATCGTTGAGCTATGCAGAAACGCACGTCGTCATGATATGTTTCTCCGTGAGTCTATCTGTTCCGTGTAGAAACCGGACGGGGTGTTGATCTTGGTCATGGCAGGTGGACAATCCCACATCGCTCGAAAATGTGGAAACAAAAGTAAATTCAACCCCTTTTTTCCGTACTCGCACCTACATCCGTTCTGAAACGATACCACAGTGGATAGACGAGATTATCGAGTTTTGTCCAGGAGTCAAGGTATATTCGACTCGCTCGACGTTTTCATTTGGTGGGATATAACTGAAAACATCTGCCTATAGCTTGTCCTCGTTGGTCAGTCCCTTTGGACTCGATACGAAACTGAAGCCAACTGACTAGCAAACTCAGCACTTAAGTGTGATCTTCGAGACGATCGGAATGTTCGAGAACGACTTGCACGTTATGGAACGCATTCGGTGCAGTACGAAGAGGGTCTTGCTGTCGCACGACGAATAAGAGCGTCACGATACCTGGGTATGTATTTCCCCTGGTTTTCTTGTCTTGTACACAGCCCCGACTTACCATGTCTCGACCCGTGCGTTAGAATGCAGCTCGAAACATAACCGAGGAGTCTCAGAGGTTTTCTATGAGGCTGCACGTGTATCGCTGAGCACACGGGCCAAGGGATCAGGAGGTGGTTGTATAGTGATGTGACATTCGGATCACACACGTTCTTTCCTACTCTCTTGTGGACAACAGGATATGCACCTTATTATGGACTCTTCTAATTGCTTTCAACTCTCACATGTGACAATTCCTGGACTTGTGGCGAATGCTTGTCCTTTGTCTTTGTTCTGTATGTATTTTTTGACGAACATTCTTCCAATTATTACCCAGAAAAAAGACGAGAGACTTGATTATAGCGAACAGAAGAGCATCCATTACGTTACATTTTAATCCTTCAGCGGACAAATACTATGCCATCGTGAATCAGAAGTAACCTGTCATTGCCTGTGCAGCAAGCTTCAGTATTCTTCCGCGCCTCACAAGAGGGATACATACGGGGATCATATTCATACCCATACCAGTTCCATTCACCATTGGAGGAGCCTGAACCGGGTATCTAAACGAGAATGTTCAACATTTACAACACAAAAGTTGGCTCGAATACGAACCCATTGCCTTGAGTAATAAGTCGGCTGGTAATGGGGTTGATGATGGGCTGTTCAGCCTCTTGCGCTTCCTTTGCAATATCTTTCTTTGCCCGTTCCCTAACCTCCTTCTCAAGCGTTGCCAACTAGAATATAGACCAGGTGAGCCACAATTCCATGCCAGTGATGGAACGAACAAACCCTTTCCCGTGTTGTTCTCGAGACCTGGATCTTATAAGGCATGTAAAAGTCGTTGAGACCATGTTGCCATGAAAGTTCTTCGACGACGTCAGGTCGCAGGAGGTCGAAGCAAATAAACAGGACAGCTGCGAAACACTCTTTGTTCCCAATGTCAACGAAGTAAGAAAGGAGGTCCTCCGCGACTTCGGTAGAGGCTGACGTAGCGGCCGTGATGATCGCATCTTTGTACAACTGGTCATGCTTCGACAAAGATATCGACTCTTCCCATCGTGAATTTTTCTCGAAGGGTGTGAGTACCTCGGAGAAGTGAAATAAAATAACCCATACCTTGTAAAGGTGTGCAGCAAGCCGTCTGAATTCGAGAAGGTCGTGTCTCTCTAACCGTTGAGCAAGAGAAATGTTATTGAAGTTGTCAAAGCTGTCGATCGAGTCGCGGAGGGTCTTGTAATCCTCCTCTTCGATGAGTAGGTCATTGTACGCATCGTTGACTGCCTCGATGTTTAACTGCAGATATCGTCAGATTGGCATCGAGTTCCAGGAAGTTTAGACTTACATTTTGAACGGCGATGAGATATGAGCGAATGAGGGGAATATGGTCGATTTGACGGAATGTGCGTACAACACGAGCGTGATCTATGCGGGGAATCATGACACTCAGGAGATCTGTCAAGAGGGTGGGCTGCTCTTGTAGGTAGAAGGTGAGAGCTTTGTAGTAGCTGTAGCACGCTGAATATTAGCGCATGGATCACGAATCCAAAAAGTGCATCGTACATCTCGACATTAGCGACGCGGACAATCACATCCTTGAACTGATTATGCTCCCAAGCATCGGGTGAACGTTCGATCATGGCAAGAGCGGCATTGTCCTGGTTTCGCAATCATCAGTGGGAGCGCAAGAAATGCAAGGTAATCTCTCACAAATTCATCGTATTTGATGTACAAGAAAACGAGCTCGGGCCAAAGATGCGCTTTCTCTGTGGCTCTGATGACCTGGTTTATATATGAATACATGTATGTTTTAGTATGAAGGATGACAATTCACCTTTGGAATGTTGATCCGTGACACAAAGAGTTTGAGGTGCTCCATGACTAGAGATGTTCGCTATCTGTAAGTGAAGAGGTAGTATATAAATCGCACATACGTTTTCCAGGCCTATACTTGCTGTACAAAATGGAGAGCTCGGTAAAGATCCCCATCTGCAAACGATCAATAAACTGGAACTGCAAGCAACAACGGAACATACGTGAGCACGCTCCAAGCTAAGTGCGGCTTCCAACAAAGCTAGAACTTCATCGAAATGGCCGCGACGTTCATAAGATTGAACGAGAGCAGGCAACTCTTCCTATACAACAAATCAACAAAAACCAGATATTTCTGGTCTAGCAATGCACGAACCGCATGCACGACGATATTCAGACCGCAAATTTGAGCCTGCAATGCAAATCAGTAACACCTCTTTCATACGACAGAAATAAACCTACCAAACGGAACTCTGCTTTCTCGATACAAGCAGCATGAACTTGCTTCCAGACCTGGGTGTTACCGGCCTTGCGAGCGCTTTCGACAGCAGCCTGGTTTTCACCCAAGTAAATGAGAGTGGTAGCCAAGCGGGCCCAGTTCGAAATGCTCGTGAAAAGTAGCTTAGCGGCTTGGTAGAGCTCGTCCTCGAAGCACTTTTCTCCGACTACCAAGATGTCTGCTACGTTTGTCATGCCCAAGAAGTCCTCCATGTCATGTAAGCGATCAGTCTTGGCGTAAGCATAAGCTAGCTCGGTGTCGATTCTGGGTTCACGAAGATGTTTGCGTGCCATCTGCAGGAAGCGGACTAGATCATCATGCTTGCCGGCGTGGCTCGAAATCTCAACGACTTCTGCGAAGTTCGAGGGGTCCTCGGCCTTGATGTAGGAATCTAAAGAAAAATCAACCTTTCCCCTCACAGCCATTCTGCACAGGGCATACCAATAGCGTCTTTGATGCGAAGACCATCAAGCTGAGCCTTCGCAAGGCGGCTCCACACTTCAGGCTTGTTGACTTTGTTAGCGTAGTCTAGGCCACGATCAATGGACACAATGTGCTCGACTAGCACGTTGATCGCCATAGCATGTTGGTCATACTTCTTGTATATCGTTAGTGCCTCTTCATTGAGCCCATGATCAGTCGCAATCTTGGCAATCTCGGCGACGTCGTAGTTCTGGAGCTTGTTGATGTAACCCACAACCTTGCCTTTATCTGCACGAATTGCTGTCAAGAGCAACAGGTTCTGGAGATTTCGGTTATCGCTAAATGGAGAGGGCTCAATGATAATCTTCTCCAAAAGCTCGATCAATTCAATGGGGAGATCGGCTGAAAGGAAGGCTTTGACAGTAACCGAAACATCATCGGGATCAGTGCACTCGGGTAGAGCAGTTGCGACGATCTACAAGCATTAAATATATGTAGACCACGAGGATGTTCAAACTTACCTGATCGATAAGTGCTCTGCGATGCACGTTGTCATGGACAAGAACTTGAGCCCAAAGCTCTGGCTGACGACGCTTCACGAGATAGCGAGCTTGTTGTTTGAACATCGAATTCTCATTTGTGATCGCGATGAGCTCGTCATCACAGAAGCCCTTTGCGTAGGCGATGTACGCCAAGTAGGGGTCCCGAGCCTCACAGAATTTACCGACGACAAGCGGCTCATACAGCTGCACCAATGATTGAGGGAAAAGATCACACGACATAGTCTGAGAACGTACGTTATTCTCCTTCAAGAATGCTTCGGGGTTGTTATTGCTGTCGATCAAAATCTTGGCCATTGCGTTGAACACGGCAGGATCTTGAGAACCAGACTGCACACGGGCCTCAAGCCAGGGGAGAATCAATTTTAGTCTATTCCGTTGCTCGACCTCATGAACGAGTTCGTCGATAGGGAAGTTGCCTGTCACGGAAGCTAAGAGCCCTTTGATGGTTGTTTCGTCGCAATCGACATCAAGCAATCCACCAACAACCTGGGGGGTCCTGACGGAGTTGACACGTTGCACATAGACTTCGATGAACTTCGTGAGACCGTTCTGATAGAGGTAAAGAACTAGATCGTGAACAAAGTCGAAGCGATCGCAGACGATGATAAGGGGAAGTTGATCTTGAAGTTTTGCCTCCTTCAAAAAATTCTTGACCTTCTCCGGATTGTAGTAGTTACTCTCTCGACAGATACGCTCAACTTCACGAATCTGGCCGGTCCGAGTGGCAGCCTGAATATACTTGAAATGGACCTCGGGATCTTCGCTGAGGTTCACAATCGACCCGAGGTAGTAGTAGAGACCTAAGACAAATGTCAATTTCGCGAAAGGATATCCATGCAGAAATACTCACCTTCGAATGTTTTGAAAGACTCAAACATCTCAATCAACTTCACCGGGCCAAGGATATCGGAATACTTCGTAGCAATCTGGATGACGACCTGGAGATTCTGACGGATATTTACCCTAAGCATCTCTTGCATACATGCCATCGACTGTTCAGTGGTGAGACGACTGAAGTAGTTGACTAGCCATTCGGGTTGGAGACCGCCAGTATGCACAATTGCGCGCTTGATGTCCGCCAAGTCCTCATAGTGTTCGAGAGCCTGTATATATCAGTACCAAGTGGATCTAGAGTATGAAATGATGCACTTACTCTTTGTAAGAGACCGGCCTTTTCACAAAGGTTGGCAATCCTAGGGCGGTCATAATGCGTAAACATTTCGTTACCGAGGATCGCATCCGCGACCTGTGGCGCATGTACGAGATTCATTTCGAGAAGACGAGTCTGCAGATGAGCCTGCTCGGGTCGATTTTCCTTCAAAGCATCCAACAAGAAGGATGTTGCAGGCTGGATCATGTTCTGCGACATAAAGATGTCCACGACCTATAATATATGCGTCACACACTGTTCCACAATCGATGACATTCTCACTTACACGTTCAATATCAACCAATGGACCAGTCTCGTCATTGACAAGCTGGGTGGCAAACTCAGCACCCTTGTCAGGGTTTGTCCTCATGATATGCTGCAAAAGGGCAACATAGTCTGGGCTATATCCAACCTTCTTTGAGTATAGAACAATCTTGTCTGTCTGACCAGTTTCTGCAAAGCAGGCAATGACCTTGTTAGGGACATTT
>JBBPNM010000214.1:0-12769 GCA_038090895.1 Boletus bicoloroides
CATTAACAGCTCTCGAGGCTGGGTTTGATGGAGTTCAACTTCATTGTGCACATGGGTGTGAGTAATTTCGTGGGTTTCTTGAATAGATATTCAGTACCCTACCACCAGATCTTCTTGCCCAATTTCTCAATCCCAAGGTATCTCCTGAAACGTTGTATCATACGAGTGAGACCGTGACTGACATCTTATGCTTAATAGAGCAATGTTCGGCGAGACGAGTATTCGGTCGGATCAGAGAATGCACTCCGTCTGGTGCGTGAACTCGTCGAGGGCGTCCGTGCTGTCGTTCCCAAAGGCTTTGTTGTTGGCATGAAAATTAACTCTGCGGATTACGTGGAGTCGGGCGAAAGGCCCTCAGACGGAAGGGTATTGAATGAGACGCAGCGTGTCCTCGATCACATACGGACAATTGCGCTCTGGGAGATGGTCGACTTTATCGAGATAAGTGGTGGTGATTACGAGTCGCCAGGTGTGTGTCGATGATGTTGCTCGAGCTCCAAGGCTCATCTCACTTGCAGATTTTATGTCTGCCAAGGCAGCGAGTCCTCGACAAGCCTTTTTCGCTCAGTTTGCAAAAAAAGCGCGGGAATGCCTAAAGACGGATATTCCAGCAGGAGTCAATGTTCCTCTGATTCTCCTTACAGGTGGCCTTCGCTCGCCAGCGCACCTCCAGAGTGTACTGGATGTTGGTCATGCTGACCTACTTGGGGTCGGGCGAGGTTCGATTTTGCGTCCGGATATACCAGCAATTTTGCGGCAGAGAATTCTCAACACTGTTATGAGTGGTACTTCGATCGCCTTGGACAACGAACCGTTCGCGCACGAACCAGACGGTGACATCCGGCTACCATCTTGGATACCTCAGATCCCCCTTGTTGGTGCGGGAGTTAGTTTGGCATGGTACAATGTTCGCATGCGAAGGATAGCGGTATCCCAGCTTGAGGGGAGGGTAGATGGTGCAGTACTCCCTGCACCCCTACCAACATTTGGAGTGACCGGGATAGAGGCCATGGTGCGGATGTGGATCTGGCTAGAATGGCATGAGATGTTCGTTGGAGCGTTGTCGGTCTGTGGTGTGGGTGTGTTGGTGTACCATATGACTAATGGCTTCTATGTAGGTGACCTCATATAATGTTATACCATCCCATCTGCCATGGTAGTGGGTAAGCACACCCACGCTTATTCATGGGGCCTCACCGAGAAATGTCCGATGAAAAAAGAATAGCAGTAAGACGTCGACCTCCTCGGGGAACCGTTGTCGGACATCCGGGCCAGGATCCGCAGGTCTTTGGTATAAAGAGCCTCTCAACTCTTTCAATTCTGCTCATCGTTTTCCTTGTCATGCCTGCAACAACCTCTGTCACGTTGAACACCGGAGCTATCATGCCTACGGTCGGGCTCGGTATGCTTACCTTCCCAGCATTCTCGTTTGGATCTACTAACTACGGTGTAAAAAGGAACCTGGAAGTCACAGCCCGGCCAAGTCGAGCATGCTGTCGAGCTCGCTCTCAAGAATGGTTACACGCACATTGATACCGCCACTGCATACGAAAACGAGAAGGAGGTTGGCCAGGGCATTAAAGCATCTGGCGTGCCGAGAGAGAATATTTTCTTGACAACCAAGCTATTCAACGACTCCCACAAAAGGGCCCAGGAAGCATTGAATTATTCCTTGAAACAGCTTGACACACCGTACATTGATCTGTGTAAGTATATTGTCGATCACCTTGTTCACAGAAAATAAGACTGGTTTTTAATTTACAGGGCTGATGCACTGGCCTGCACCCATGACGAGGGATGCCTCTGGTAAATTGTTGGCTGACAAAACCCACGATTGGCTTGACACGTGGAGGTCAATGGAGGATGTCTACCTCGCCAACGGCGACAAAGTGAAAGCTATCGGTATGCATAGACATTATAGTGACTACATGGGCTTTTAATGACTTTTTTTTAGGTGTCTCCAACTTTTCTGTGGAATACCTTGAAAGACTTCTCAAGGTTGCACGAGTCGTTCCTGCTGCCAACCAGATTGAACTTCACCCGTACGAAATCTTATGTTTCAACAGTCGACTTTATTTAATCCCCGCCCAGCTCTTGTCCTCAGCAAGACGTCGTTGAATACTGCCTCAAGAAAGGAATAATCATCACCTCCTACTCGCCCTTGGGATCTGACAATTCTCCCCTCCTCACGAACCCCGTTGTCAGCAAGCTTGCCGCGAAGTACGGTGTCGGGCCTGCTAATATCCTGATCTCGCTCCAGGCAAACAAGCCGTTCCATACCGGTAAGCATGATTTTTACAACGAGATCACGGCTCAATCTTGTTCTCTTGCAACAGTCCTTCCAAAGTCTGTCACCAAGACCCGTATCTTGAGTAAGTCGACAAACGATTCGAACACGACTTTCGACTGACCGTTGTTGTAGGCAATGGCAAGATTATCGACCTCACAGAGGAAGATATCGCAGAACTTGAGGCAATCGACAAGACACATCACTTCCGTGCCTGCCACCCTTCCTGGACTGGCTGGGGCGGCCTTGGTTTCCCAGACTGTCAATAAGCGTGTATGAAATATTGGTGATTCATAGCAATATATAGCAACATGTATCAATAGCATGGAGCTTGGAGTATGGTTGGTCCATACCAGATGACATTCGGCCCTGGATCCGAATGTCAGTATAAATAACTTGTGTATCATCGAGTATCGTGAGGAAGACTATAAAGACTTGGTAGTGAAAGAGCTCTGAACCGTTATCTGCCACGCCGGTCACGACAATCTCTATCGCCAACATGCCTGCTACCATCTCTGTCAAACTCAACACGGGGGCAACAATGCCTACCGTTGGTCTTGGTAGATCGATACCCCTGAATCATTCGCAACACTCCGCTGATCAGATCATACTTCTCTTTCAACAGGTACCTGGAAGTCCAGACCAGGCCAAGTCGAACACGCCGTGGAGTTTGCGTTGAAGAATGGGTACCGACACATCGATACTGCCGCTGGTTATCAGAACGAGACTGAAGTCGGCCAGGGCATTAAAGCATCTGGAGTTCCGAGAGAACAGATTTTCTTGACGACAAAGCTCGATAACCCCGACCAAAGGAATCCAACAGCAGCTCTCGAGTCATCGCTCAAGAAGCTCGATACCCCTTACATTGACCTATGTATGAAACCTCTTTTTTTGTATTTTCCACGCAAGACGCTCATACGACGTCCAGGGTTGATGCATTGGCCGGCCCCTATGACACAGGATGGGAAGGCTGACAAGGGGCATGATTGGCTTGACACATGGAAAGCGATGGAAGATCTTTACAATACTTACCCAGACAAACTGAAGGCGATTGGTGAGTAAAGAGCGTCACCAGCTTGGAGGAATTTCGCTCATGTATGTCTGTTATCAGGTGTCTCGAACTTCTCTGTGGAATACCTTGAGCGACTGTTGAAAGTCGCTCGAGTTACTCCTGCGGTGAACCAAATCGAACTCCACCCGTAAGTTTTTGAGAGCCGCTAGTATGACCATGAGCATGACTTTAGTACCTGGAAGGTCTTGCCCACAGCATGATGTCGTGGAATTCTGCCAGAACAAGGGGATCGTCTTGACGTCGTACTCACCACTTGGTTCCGACAACTCTCCTTTGTTGAAGAACGAGGTGGTTAACAGGATCGCCACCAAGTACGGTGTATCGTCTGCCAACGTATTGATCTCCTTGCACGCCAACAAATCTCTGCACACAGGTGGGATTCACCCTAATGCTCCTAACAATACCTCGCTAATATAGCTGGGTTTGTAGTGCTGCCCAAGTCGGTGACGAACGAGCGCATTCTCAGTAAGTAATCGACATCCTTCAAACTAGGCCAGCGTCGACTTTGTGCACAGGCAACGCAAAAATCATAGACCTGACCGAAGGGGACATTAATGACCTGCACGGGATTGACAAGACACACCACTTCCGTGCATGCCACCCTGCTTGGACTGGTTTCGGCGGTCTCGGGTTCCCTGACTGCAATTAGATTTGGATACGTCGAAGTAGTCTTAAGAGCCAGAACTGTGCTTCATTAGTTTTCATAACTTGGAAGTAGCGCTGCTTGGCGCTCGAGTACTTAATACCCGGTGGTAGCTGGTTCAGGCAAGGTCGGCCCTATCGCTGTGAAGGTCGTGACGCGGGATCCAAGCTGTCCATGTTTTGCCTGCCACTGAATGGTGCTATCGCGAGGATCTCGAGGAGTCTCGAGGACGACGATATGCAATAGCATAATTGACTTTGTCAATGTGATACTGGCAGTTTGACATGTGGAGCTGTCACGACCGCTTTGGTATAAGTACTTGGAGTCCTCCCGTCCAGGCGCAGAATCTAAGCGATGGCGACCCTTCCTCGCACGACAAAGCAAAGTTCAACACCCGCTTTGACTCGGATACCTGCGTTTACTCAAAGACCCTGCTCCGATCACGACTTTGATGCTGGCATAAACTCATCCGCCGCATGGGCAGAACATCTCGATCGAGAATCTCTCTCCGACGACGAGCCTGCTGATCATTTAGAGGTTTACGGACAACGCGGCTTGTCTGCGCGCGCGCTTTACCAGTTTGAAGGCAAGGCAGAGTTCAGGGAGCTCACTGTCGAAGCAGGAGACAACCTCGAGGTCCTGAAGCAAGATGTCGGCGATGGATGGAGCCTCGTAAAAATGGAGGATGGAAAAATCGGTTTGCTGCCCACAACTTATTACACAGTAGGCGGGGTACAACGCTGGGGACGCTTTCAAACTGACATCTCATCATTCAGCACACCATCGATTTCCTCTCTGCGCCAATCGATACTCAGAGGGAGCCATCCACCGACACCGACACGCCTCGTTCGTCTCTCAAGGGGAACTCTGAATTGGAGTTTTCTCAGATCATTCCACAGACTACAGGGGAATGGCCGAACGTGTTTCCGAGTTTCCGGCAGAGATTGCTTGGGGGAAAGACCATCAATCGGTTCTCCGCTTTCGTCACCAGCGGTGCGGAGGAGTGGGTCCTCAACGGCTCTCCAGATCCTGAAAACGAACCTACAACTCCTACTCCTCCTTCTCATACCCGATTTTTGACGACAGATTCCGTCGCGGAAGACGTTCGACTTAACAGGCTGGGTATCGGGGAAGCCGATAGACACTTTGTAGACGAAGGCCCGGCCTGGCAGCCCAAGATTCCCGGCTTCCGTGTCTTGGTGCATTCGCCATCGAAGCGGTCATCAGGCCTTTCCGGAGCTTACACCGTGTACAGCGTCACCTCTCTTGTCCAGTCGTCCGAGTACAAAGAACCTGGTGATGAAGCGGTCCGTTCGGGCTCCCCTGTGTATATCACCGTCCAGCGACGCTTTTCGCACTTCGTCGTTCTTCATACCTCACTACTCAAACGGCTCCCTGGAATCGCACTACCTCCTCTTCCTGAGAAGCAATACGCTGGTCGTTTCAATGCTGCATTCGTCGAAGCTCGACGAGGGGACTTGGAACGGTACCTCGACCGTATTGTACGCCACCCAATCGCGCGTTACGCAGAGGTTGTTACGTCTTTCCTGGGCTGTGAAGATGACCTGGTGAGCGGTCCCTTGGCAGAGAGTGGGGTTTAAGAACCTGCTCAATATCCTTCATGCTCTTCTCTATGCAAGGAGTGGAAACGGCTGATGCCACAATTCCTATCAATGCGTGCTGCGGGTCCATCCTTCTTTGCGCACGTCTTTCATCCAGCGTTCAATGTGGATACCCAGGATGCCTCAGAGGCAATTGAAAAGTTTGACAACCATGTGCGAGCTGTCGGAAAGGGTGTGCAGGGGTTGAGGAATACATTCAATCGAGTGAGGGAAGCACGAATTGGTGGGTATTCATATTCCACCCAGCATATATATATCCCTTACAGACATGCGCGTACAGAAATGACCAAAGCTGAGCGCCTGCTTTCCTACTCCCTCCTGTCTCTTATCACTGCAAAACCGTCATCATCCACATCAGCTATTGGCGCAGTTGAGGAGGAAGAAAATGCGTCTCCCCAGCTGCAGGGCCTCCTGAATAACGATGGCGCTTGGTGTTGGCGCAATGATTGCCAAGGTACAATTCTGACTTGTCGTGATCCTCCCAGGTTGATGACATCATGGGTAGACTGTCTCAAGCTCACGAAGGCGGTTCAGAAGACTGCAGAGACGTTGCAGGGTGTAGCAGATCTGTACGATGATCACGTCGGTGCTAAATTATTCCATGTGTAGCTCTCCGCTCAAGAACCCTGTAGGCCAGGAGAAGACAGCTTGCGACTCACGAAGCTCTCAAGAGTGTCGCCCATCCTTATATGACATATCAGGTACGTTTCGTGGTCTGGGATTCGTACGCAAGCTAAGCTGCTACTTAAGGGGATTATCGAGACCCATCGATCCACGTACTCCCGGTATGCGGAAGCCACCAGCAACAATGTATGCAATCTATACCCGGGCTCACTTCTCTGACTGATTCACCACCAGCCAAACGAAGACGTGGCTTCACGCTGTGAAACAGTTCTGAACGCGACCATGTCCGAACTTGACACATACCATACGCAAAAAGTTGAAGATTTTACGAGCTTAACAAAAGATCATCTCGACGGGGAAATTGCATTGTACGAACAGATGCTGGTACGACTCAAGACCGCACGACGCATGCTCGATCCGCCGCACTTGGATGAGCTGGGACGTTCACCGAGAAGACCATCGCGATTCGAAAAGGATTTGGGCAGATCAGTGAATGAGGTGGAGCCGCTTCCGCAGCCTTGTCCACATGTGTATGACTCGGCGCCGATGCGACCTGTGAGCATGGCTATCCAGGGTGGCATGGGTCTACTTCTTGGAAGTTCGAGTTCGGGAGGGAGGACGAGCGTTTTGGGTAGGTTGTGGGCTTGAGTAGGATTTTTTTTCATCTTTTTCATATCATTTCTTGGACGTACCATCCGTTATGCGTACCTTACAGGAACAATTTATAATATGTAGTTGTCTGGCCGGCCATCAGGGAATGTAGCATTCCGTCTTGTATATGAGTAGCGGTCTTCCTCTGAATATCACAGTCACGATGTGGTGCCTCGATCGCAGAGAATGAAATGTGGTCGAATTATAAAACCTTGCAAGCAACTTGGTAACTTAAATTAAACATGACTTATGAATGCATGAACCGCCGAAGGGAAACACATCATGATGAACGATTTGACCGCTCGCAGTGGCGCCGCTATCGCGGAATTTGATGTGGGGCCTGAAAGCGAAAATGACCCATAAACAGCTGCAACCACCTGCATCGGTGTGACACGGTATTTATGGTGGTCTTGGGTTGATCCGGCAAGCTAGACAGCCAACGTGACCAACATAGGAAATCTCGACCGGCAAAATAGTTGTAGCAGGGATCCCGACAAAGACGTCGTGGCGTACACTTAACGTTCCAAAAGGGGAGTTGAGCTGACCGACATATCTCCGTTAACTGCATTCGGGTATGTGGGTGTCTAAGATATATGGGGACTACAGGTGGATAGCATGTGACATCACCCCTGGTAAGCCGAAAAAGTGTTGTTCCTGTGGATGGGCAAGCTCAGAAGGAACTAATTTCGACACGGATCATGCGATGACTTACGTCTGGGCAAATCCAACGCGGTTGGCATCCGTGTCAAACACCTGCCCAAAATGATCAATGTCTTACGCTTCTCCAAAGACGAACCACGACTGACCGCATAGTACCTCTCCATGAACTTTTGCCCAATGATGAAATCCAAACCCTCTCCGCTGTTGGTTCCCAAGTTGGCAACCACACCGTACTGCTTCCCAGCAACTCCACCCCAAGCTATGTTCTGGTCTGTTGGGATTAGTTGGGCAGCGACGTCCATGACGAACACCCGGCCAGCGATTTCAAAGTTGAGAGGCTGCATGTACGGGATAGAGGATGGGGGGATTTCAATGAGGCCCGTGTGCGAATCCAGCTTGGCCCCTGGGATCGCTTTCAAGTACACGGCGAAGAAGTTGTCCGCGAGGAGGACCTCTGTTGGACACGGTGTTTGCGTCAGATCTAGTAAGCGAGCCTATAGAGTGGAGAGGAAAACATACGCGTAGTACCGGTGTCGACGATCCCAGCAGTGGAAGTGGGGATGACAGTGTAGGTGCCATATGTGGACATAGTAACGTTGATACCCCAGTAATAGGCGGCTGGATATGTCTCCGTCACAGGAACAAACGTCAGTTCGCCCTCGTACTATACACGACGCAAATGAGCCATTTGATCACGGAAGACATACAAGAACCGTATGCATACCAAACTTGGATCAATGCCTCCGTAAGTCAATGCACCATCTACGCACCTCAGCTTGATGGCAAATAAAGACCAGACATTGAACACTCACTGGTGTCACTGTAGTTCGTTGAAGGTGCAAAGTAAACACCGAGAACTTGGTCCTTGATAAGTTTCTGCGACACAAGGTTGTTCATGACCGTTGGAATCGTTGCATTTATGTCGGGTGTGAGCGTTCCCAGTGTAAGGTCGACAGGTCCAACACCGACGATACCATCGACGCCTTCGAAATCGGCATATTCAAGTGCATCACCAATCGACTGGTTGGTAATAACAAGATTAGGTGCGAGGGTGACCTGGTCGAGATCTGTTTACTGTTAATAATTAGGTGCGGATAAGGTTACGAAATCCTTACACTCTAATCCGGAGAAATATCCGGACCCATAAGTGACGTTCACATCTTGCCCCGTAGGGATACTAGTGGACGTCCGAACATATGGAATGCCGGTCCTGTGACAAGAATCGTAGGTTGTATCACAAGAATTGACCATTCACACTCACCCACAGAAAGTGTTGGAGGACCCGGTGTCAACGACAAGGTTATAGTAAGTCGGAGGGCTACCAATACCAACACTTGTTGTGTATTGGACGTATGCTAGGTTGGTCGCGGGAACAGTAGTTGGTCCACTGGCTGTACGGGACTTGAGGAACACGGCACGAGCACGATCTGCGTCAGGAGATCCCTTGAGATAGGATCCAGTGCGCTGGAGCTTCGTCAGTGGAATGGTGGCGACTGGAGAGGCAGAGGCGGACGTCGCGAAAAGGGTGACGAGCGTGAGAGCAACAAACGACTTCATGTTGAAGGAGCCAAAAGGAGGGTAACCCAGGTACGCTGTCTGTAAGTCGGACATTTATAGTGTCATAGGATACGTACTTAGTGTATACGTACTGTGAGAACAGAGAACGCTGTAGCACGAGGTGGTCAGTAGAGGCATACTAATTTTTGTCACACCAGTCGTAGATGGCCATATGGGCGCATGTGATGCTCCCGCAACAAGAGCTATTTCAAAAGTGGTCCATGTTAGATAGTAAGTTGGAGGAGGCCCCTTTGTAGCAGGGAAAACTATGAGTCACCCTTAGCCGAGGTCACTCCCACCTCTGATGAGGACTAAGTAAGCACTTACCTCACAACTTTTTGGCGCCGGCGCCAGGGTACGATATAGATGCTGTCAGAAGGGTCGGAGTCAGTAATCATGATCACTTGGATTGATCAACGTGCTCTCTATGCGGCTTCGATGAACGGATCATCATCCGCATGTCCAAGGCTATGGCGACGCCATAGGCGGCGTTTCTTCCAGCATGGGGGCATGTGGTTACCGGACTACCATGTGGTAGTAGGAAGAGCTACATATTTTCGTTCGATCGATACCTCGGAGATCATCCACTTGTTTGTAGTAGGCTATTGTTATGTTGGGCAAGTCTGTATTTCTCCGAATATACACTGGCGGACTGCAAGTAGAATGGTACCTGAGCATCTACCACCATGCTGATCACCAAAACTCATCATGATGTGCCCAGCAAGCTCGACGACGGAAAACCAATCAGGATCTTTGTGATCGCACCTGTCGTCCCAAATTACCCACAGGCCAAGTTTCCAGGTATCCGCCCCCCCTTTACTATGTGCATCTGTACAACGCATCTCACAGAACGTCATAAACAGGCGTTGTTTGCTTCAGGTATGCGGTGGATCACACCCGCGAGCTCTCAAGACTGATCGATAAGCCCATCAGCGAGATTTACCAAGTGACTGGACCTGTTGAGAGGTTTGCCGGACAGATTGCGAGCCATGGATACGTAGTCGGTGGGTCAGGCAATTCTCATGATCGGGCGCTCTCATGCACCTAAGTCCAGCGTGCCCATCGACTTATCACGAGTTCGAGGGGCCCGAACCTATCCCCTATGATACAGAAGGTGCCTCGTTTCAGTTATTTCCCTTGAACACTCACAGTGTGCGACCAGGAACGGACCGCGGGAACAACTACAAGGTGGATATCACACCGTGTGTGACCGTCTTCCTGATAACGCTCGCAGATCGAAAAAACAGTGGCTGCCTACGATGAGGTATTCACTTCCCCCGCTCCTGTTCTAATACTAAATTTGGGCAACCTTGGATGGATCCAAGGATGCTACACTTTCTGTCGACCTGCTGGTCTCCCATCCGAACTGCAATGGTCGTATTGCGGGTCCGTGGATCATTTCTCTTCCTCGGCAGCACCTTACAGTCTTCCAAAAGCGACGGGAATGTGCCTAGGAGGTCACTTGGTATGTTTATTCGCTGTTCGGCTCGAACGATGTGTCTTATCCAACCCCAGGCATTCCGTGTGCGGTATTAGTGTTTCTCATCAGAGACGCTGCTATTGAATGGCTGGGCACTTTCTAAGGCTGCCTTTGACCCCAGAGTACTATCTTCAGTGTGCTTCTTCGCGACAGACATCCACAACGCAACTCTCGGAAAAGGCAAGAACGATGACTCACTCGAGCGAGTCCGAAAAGGTGACATTAAAGGAGAGCTTGTTGTAAGCACTGCCTGACATTGAGTTATCTCCGCCTAACGAGGGTCATTCTAGATGATTTTCGGAAAGCAGGCATGTATCACCCCTTGTTTCGCCTTCGATGACGCTCAGCTGATGAGTGATGGAGGATACACATGTACCACGTGCAGGCCGCGATCTTATTAGGAAGACCCTTGAAGACGCCAACGTTGCATGCTCTGTTTGTACAGTTTGGTGTGCGCTTCGAAGAGATGTTCACCAATGCTGTTTCAGTTTCTGGAGGTACAAGCTCAGCACGCCTTCATTCGAGATGAGTCCTCCAAGGGGCGTTGGGATGCAGCTCTTACAAAGTCTCTCTTCACGTTCATGCTGGAGGTTTATGAGAGAACAGTTGGGCGAGACCTCGGACCTCGGGTCGACAAAGGAGATAAGATTGAACATGTCTGTTGAGGTTTTTGTTTGCGAGTGTTAGAAATCAACGCCTTTGCCAAACATTATCAAACAACCGCTCGCTTCCCTACAGCAGTGACAATAGGGCAGAGCGACTGACTTTTGTTCATTGAGAGTCTGATATTTTGGCAGACTGATCTGGGACAGTTCCTATTTTTTTTGACAGTTTGAGGTTAGTTCTAGCAAAGTACTCCGCGTCGGGCGTCCTGCAGGTTTCATAGTCCACCGCGTGAGCTCCTGCTCTGGCCTCGTGGTAACAACCGATTCGCCATTCATGGGAACCCTCCCACCACTTCCAATCTATCCTTCAACCCAGGCAAGAAAGGGCTTCTCAGCATCTCAATTAACCCAGTTTCATGTCAATCTTTCATATGCACTCGCACAAGTAATTGCACTACCACCAGCGAAACGGGACACACCTTCGACTCGTGCCTTTGTTTCCAGCTACGCTAGCGATGGGGCACAACAGATGCTCAAAACCCTCATCTGGGAAGACACGAAGCCTGAAAACCATGACGATCGCCTGCACCAACGTGTCCTCTTCCTTGCAGATAAGACCGCATCCTCTGCTCCAGGACTGGAGCTCAGAACCCTACTCGACCTCTGTGTCGCCTCTCCGACCAGGATTACTCGCTTAAGATCGATCTTGTCTGCAGCCCTCGGCGGGACACCCGACCTCCCTGCCACATTTGTCTCGGAAGTCGTCCCCGCGTTCACATCCCTGTTGTTCGCATCTCGATCTTCGGGACTCTACCATCTCCGAAAAACGGCGCGTTGCTTGACGAGCCTGCTCCGCCCTAGTCCACCAGCGCTCGTTCGTCCGTTTGCGCACAGTAGGGAATTCATCATCGCACTCGCGCGCGCATATGACGACGGTCTCACCGCCATCTCCCGTTCCTACGGTGGCATCCGGACGAACGTCACTAACCGCGCGCTCGATGACTGGGAGCGCATATGGCTCGACACCAAGGTGGACATTGTCGATGCCTTCCACTTCATCGTGACGACGATGGTGCAGGACATCTCAACAGCATCAGGGACACAACTCGCGGTAGAGGCAGATCGGACCTTTGGGATCGTGTTTGCATTGCTTGACCTCACACCACAGCCTGCAGCTGCGGAATCTGCTGAGGTCGTTCCGTTTCTCAATCGACCGCTCGTCGCAGACTATGAATATGCGTACGATTTTCGCAGGACCTTGTCTTCTGCGTTGCGCCATGCATCGCGCGAGGACGCGAGGATGGAACTCTTGGAGGCTACCTTACGTTCCCTTGATGTTGCCTCATCGGGCGGAAACACCAAAGATCCCGGTGCGCTCAAGCTTATCCTTCGATCGTCCGGCATCGCTCCAGGGGCCTCCAACAAACCAATTCCGATCATACGACCCATATCGACTGATAAAGGCAAAGTAAAGGCGAAAGCGCCCCCATCCACCCCACCCCACGACGCCGATCTCGATTTGCAAGTGAGACAAGTGCTAGATATATTCCCAGACTACTCTCCCGACT
>JBBPNM010000215.1:0-12736 GCA_038090895.1 Boletus bicoloroides
CTAAACCAGGTTATGATACGAACAGTACTGTTTATGCCTGTGACAAGATCAAGTGCAAGTGTATACCCGACAGGTTCCTGTGTGGTGAGGATGGCAGCGTCGGTACATTATCCCGTTTTTTTTTTCTTCTGAGATTCACGCTCATGCATATCCGTCAAGATATTTCGGACTTCCTTGTCGAAGAAATCCGAGGACCTGCGAAATTCAGTTGCAAGACGGGTCAAGGGTGCCGGTTCGAAGAACCGGCGATGAACTCGCTGATAAACGATATCTTTGGAGATGCCTACATTACCCTCAACTGTGAGGGAGGAGAATGCTTGCACTATTCTCAAGTGCCTGGTTATCAAGTATGTCGCCTGCCTGTTGCACTTCGAGTTCCGTTTATGTCAATGGCTTACTAATGCATTGCGTCGGGTTACACTTGTGCTTGTAGCGCCCAGCTAAGCCGGACAATACCAAATGGATAGCGCTCAGCAGTGCTGGTGCTGGACTGATCGTCATTCTGACAGTTGCAGGTACAGTATTGGCATGATCTTATGGCTTTGAACCATTTGTTGATTATCCCCATCCACTCGAATAGTTCTTTGGTATGTGGGACACACGCATTCCACTTCTCCAAGCGCAGGACCCATTGCTCTCCCATCGGATCCGAGACATCCACCTTCGCACCCCGAGCACGTGCCCGCTACCGTCCACTTTTCATCACTTTCTTATGCCCTTCCCAACGGACTAGAAGTGCTGAAAAATGTGCGCGGCGTAGCACTCCCTGGGAAGTTGACTGCTGTCATGGGTGCATCTGGGAGCGGCAAATCCTCTCTGCTTGATATCTTAGCTCACCGCTCCAAGATTGGCTCCGTCGGCGGTTCAATTCTCATCAATGGTCGACCTGTGACATCTTCCCAAGTTCGACGAGTGTCTGGATACGTCGATCAAGAGGATACGTTGATGCAAACACTGACGGTTTATGAGACGGTCTTGTATAGTGCACTCTTAAGGTTGCCGAGAGAGATGTCAGAGGACGAGAAAATTGCAAGAGTGCATGGTACCTTGGAGGAGCTGGGAATCAGGGGCATTATGGACAGGAGGATCGGTGGCAGTGGTGAGTCGTTGCAATTAATTCATAGTACGATTTTTTAACGAGTGGGCTTGTTCACTGCACCCTTTATTCGTGCCTTCAATCCACTCTCTTCCCTTGCTCCGTTCCCTTCGTGTGTCCTTCACAGGCAAACGTTCGATCTCGGGAGGGGAGAAGAGACGTGTCTCGATTGCTTGTGAACTGGTAACAAGCCCTTCCATTTTGTTCCTCGACGAACCTACAAGTGGTGAGTGGTTGGACCCTTGCAAGGGTATGATGACAATGATACTGATCAACACGGACATTCTACCAGGTCTTGACTCGTATAATGCCCAATCCGTCATTGAATCGCTTTCTAATCTCGCTCGAACTTACAATCGCACTGTCATTCTCACTATCCATCAACCTCGGAGCGGGATTGTTGCCTTATTCGATGAGTTGATCGTATTAGCTAAGGGTCGGTGTGTGTGGGCTGGTCCTATGAGGTCCATTGCGGCTCCGCGGCTGGTTGATGGCGCTGATGGGGAAACTGAAAGCGAGGTTCAAGGTGTGGGAGAGTGGTTGGAGAGGATTGGGAGAGGATGTCCTGTTGGATTCAATATGGCCGATTATTTAAGTAAGTTCTCCTTTTTCCTCCTACTTTTTCCCTACAACCTCGTCGTTTGATTTTCTCTTGGATTTTGATTGACCAGCTTTATACTCGTATCTGACCCACTCCCACAGTCGATTTAACGGTCAACGTGGCCAGCGAATTTGACGACTTGGACTCTCCTTCTTTGGATCCTTCGTCAAGTGTAACACGGTTACCTTCTTCGAATTCTTCTGGTGCTGACGAAGAACGGGCACCGTTGGCCGGATCTCCCAACTTCGACGAAACTGAACTGCAAACACGTATCCCGTCTACGTCTAGCCGCCGGATGAGCATCAGCTCCACGATCAAACGAAAGACGTCGCTACTTATCGACGCTGTAAGGAATGGAAGAAATGGCCCTGCCAATCGTGACTTGCCTGAGAAGCTCGTTGAGCTCGTCGCTGCGTACGAAAACAGTTCTACCGCTCATCGTATGCAGGCCGAATTTGAGGCCGTTCGTTCCACGAATTCATCTGCGCTCCCCTTGGTTAACAGCTCTACCCCTGGGGAGCTATCTGCACCATCCAACGGCACGATAGGTGACAATGGCGAAAGAGTCGGCATGATTGAGATGCGTGACGTCGTTGGGGAAACTGGATTGTTGAGAGGGAGACGCGGTGCGAGTTGGGCCACTCAGTTCAGGATTCTGAGTGGGAGGGCTTTCAAGAACCTGTATAGGGACCCAGCGTTGTTGGCTGCTCATTATTTTGGAAGCATCGCATTGGCCTGTGAGTGTCGTGTTCAGATTTGCCTTGGACATTTGGCAATACCATTCACTTGCGCATATACTGATTCGGGTGATAGTAATTTGTGGTCTCTGCTTCCACAATGTTGGAAATGATATTGCAGGTTTCCAGAATCGCCTTGGTGAGTTCACATTCATCCCGAGTCCATCTCGACCTAGCAGTTAATATATGTGCAGGAATATTCTTCTTCACACTCGCACTGTTTGGATTTTCGTGTCTGTCGAGTTTGGGATTGTTTGCAAACGAAAGGATTCTGTTCATGCGAGAAAGGTATATGGGATACGAATGAGCAGGTCTCAATACTGATATTATTTGCTACAGAGCAAACGGATACTATTCGACGTTTACCTATTTCTCGTCCAAGGCAAGTTTTCTCTCGCGATGTATACCTTTTTATCAAACTCTCCCGGACATAGGTCCTCTTCGATATCCTTCCATTGCGTCTGGTACCACCGCTTCTGTTTGGTGGTATCGTGTATGGTCTTGTTGGGCTGGTTGCCACTGTCCCCGCGTTCTGGAAGTTCATCCTCACGTTGGTGTTGTTCAACTTAACGACTGCAAGTGTGATATTGTTGTTGTCCATTGCATTTGAGAGCACGGGTTTGGCGAGTTTGGTCGGGACATTGGTCATGTTGTTCAAGTGAGTCTTTCGTTCGTCTTTGCAGTAAACAAAATAATTTCATATTTTATTTGATAGCCTCCTCTTTACGGGCTTGCTCATCAACAGGGAGACGGTGACGCCTGTTCTGCAATGGCTCCACACCGTCTCGTTCTTCCATGCTGCATTCGAGGCGCTCGCTGTCAATGAATTGCGGTACCTTCAGCTTAAAGAGATTCGGGTAAGATTCTTCCGCGCCTGATCTCGTGTTTTGACTGACAGATGGATGTTCAGTACGGTGTCGAATTGGATGTGCCTGCTGCCACGATTTTGTCGATATTCGGTCTCCGTGCACAGGTACGTTCTCTGCGGATATTCTTTGTGGATCAAGGTTGATGCGTGGTGGTAGTCTTTCTGGTGGCCGAATATTTCGCTCCTGGGAATCTTCTTTGTGACATTCACAGTGGCAAGCTTCTTGATGCTCCACTTTTTTGTCAAGGAGAAGCGGTAAAGAGGCAGTTGAGATAATTATTCAGATGAGCAGGTGGTGATAGATAGACACGCTACTACTTTGTTCCCATCTTTGAATGTACGCCTAGTCCACATGAAAGCCGGTCAATGGCTTGTTGTGATTTGTTTGGCGTTTGTGGAACTACCGAATGTGGACGATAGTCAAGTGTTGGTTTCGTGTTCAACTCATCCCTGTACAATTTACTCGACTTTGACCACCGTCCACAGTCTTTCAGTAACATGGTACGTCCCTTTGACGCGTCGTTCTTCCGTTTTGCTTGACAATGTGCCGCGTAGTCGATACACGGTCGAAACAGAGACTCGATCCACGATATCGAACGAGACCTCATCCAAATCTTTTCCTCCCACCCACTGTCGCGTCGCAACCAAGCCGAAGAATCAACCATACCAGCAGACGCACTCCCAGATGTCATTCGAAAATTCTCAGATCTCTACAACGACGTCGACCTCCTCACGGACTCCGAGATGGAAATGCTCCGCGCTCTCCTCGCCAGTAACCCAGGCATCGAAGTTACACCCCAAATACTGCTCCAGTTCATCGCTGAGCGCACCAAGAACAGTCCACGCGAGTCGCCGGGAAAGAGTCAGGCGTCAGAACAGCCTTCGTTGCCACGGTATACTAGGGAGAGCCCGGACGACTCACCACAGGAAGGAAGTGACGAAGGCGAGAGCGACGACGTGACGTTTCCGAATGCGCGGGGTCGACACCCGTTTACGCGGGGTAAGACCATGTCGCGATCGTCGAGTCAGAGCTCGGTTGGGACGTCGAAAGTACCCAGTCGTCCACCCAGTGTACCTCCTCAAACACCACTGCAGAGCGGACCCCCGTCCGCGTTTGATTCATCGAAACGGCAGAGGACGACACCCCTGAGCTCCACTGGACCGTCGAGTTGGTCGAAACGACCTGCACCAGCAAGTAGGCGGAGGAGTGTCGACGGATCATCGTCACGCGGATCAAGTGATAATGAGGTGCGCATCATTTCCGGACCTTTGTGCCGTTTCAATACATCTCCTTTACAACACTGTTGATCCATTTGCATCCATAGTCATCGGTGACCAGTCCCTCCGCGTGGGGACGAACCCCAGGTCGCATACGTGCCCCATCAAACCCATCAAACCCCACAACACCCTCCAGCGCCGGCCCATCTCCCAATACCTCCGTCTCATTCACATCACCTCCTTTTGCACGCCCGCATTCCCGTACGGCATCACAGCCTCTCAACTCGATCGGTTTCCATTATGGCACACCGGACCGGGATCGCGACACGCCAATGTCGCCAGGGAGCATGTCTCCTGATACTTCATTCGAGCAATCGTTCGACTATCCTAGGGGTGGCGCGGACGCGTTCATGGATACTATCTCGTCATTGCCCATGCCGCGTCGATCTGCGTCCGACTCTGGATCCGACTCGGATAGTGAAGACGAGTCGTCATTAGGGCTCGTGCTCGATCGCTCCGCCACTTCATCGACGGTGTCCCTAGAACCTCTTGACAGAGTCGATGCGCTACAGAAAGCAAACGCCGAATTGAGCAGGAAATTGATAGAAGCTGACCGCGCTCTTCAGAACAAACTTATGGAGCACGACAATGATTTGGAAGAGATGCAGGCGAGGTTGGAGGAGCTAAAGAGTGAACTAAATGCAACGAAGAGGGAGGAGAAGGAATTGAGGGCCAAAGAGGTGCGCGTCGCTTTTTAACCCCTGTGTTACAAACTCGACTGGGGAATACCCTTTTTATCGTGATTACTCACACTGAAACTCTCTTAGCGTGTCAACTCGACGCAAATGGCTGCCCTCGAAAGCGAGATCGCGAAGTTGCAAAAGAGTCTCGAAAACGCACGTATCTCTTATCAGTCTTTGCAGAAGCAATACCAGGAACAATGTGGTCCGTGCTCTGTTGATTGCTCTTTTCCTAATATGATTTACTGATTCATGTCTCCATAGCCGAGTCTGAGCGCTATCGCAATACCCTTCGGCGGCGCGACCAAGAGCTCAAGGATCTGCAAGATGTCAGTGCATTGCAAGCCCTCGAAGCTCAGAAGTACCTACGCGAGCACGATTCCTACGAGGAACGCCTCTCCCAGCTCGAGGCTGAGCTTTTACATTCTCAACAAGCCCATGCACAACTGGACGAGCAAAAGCAGGAGAACTTGATGCTCAAGGAAACGATCGATAGGATGAGATTTGAGATGGACGAGATGAGGAATTTAGGTGCGGGTCAAGGTACGGGCAGTGGTAGTGCCAGTGCCAGGGGGAGTGTGAGTAAGAGTTTGGGTGCGGAATTGTTGGGGAAGATGGGTGCCCAGTGGGCAATGGATGAAGAGGAAGATGAAGAGGGCCTGGACCTTGAGAGTGAGGACCGGCAGGATACGGAAGGTGAGGAAGAGGACGTGATCCAGACCATCATCACCCGGAAGAAGCGAGTGCGTTGACCGCTTTCAACCCTAAATATTCCACCTGGCTGATTTCTATCGCAGAAAGTGGGAAGTCGGTCCAAAGTTGAGAACTTCACGTTTGAGGAGACAAAGGAGTACGCGGACGCTTCGACGCAGTACTATGTGTCCGAACACACTGCTGCGTGTGCGATGCAAACCGAGCCCGAGATTCAAATCCCCCCGCAAACAGAAGAGAAACCGTTTGCCTCTTTCGCTACACAAACCGAACCAGAACCTCTTCCGATTCCTCGAATTACTGCAAGTATCGAAGTTCAGACAGACGCTGTTGAACTAGAACAAAGACCTGAAGCAGACGTCGAACCGGAACCATCTCGTTCACCTTCCCCAGTCGAAGAGGAATCGCTTGCTTCATCCTCATCGACTGTTCTCCCTCCCACTCCCAAGGGTGGACTCGCTCACAATGATCTACCACCGTCCTATACTCAAGTTGCTTCCTCTGACCCTCTCGAGACACTCCAAAAGTGGCATCACGGTCTCCAACTTCCAATTAATGGGCTTCCCTCCGGTATCTCCGAGGACGCTGCTGAGGAGTGGCGTTCGCTCAAAACCGAACTCGGCGTCGAGTGCGCAGTGATCGACCAGATCGTTGAAGCATCCACAAAGACAGGTCCGAGGCCCAGCTCGCAAAAGAACAACAAATTCTACAACATCTATAACACCTACGTCTATGGAGGTGACAAAGATGGGTCTGGGAACGGCAACGGCGGGGGTTCATTTGGTCTCAACGTTGTGAAACAACTCTTGGTCTGCATGGGCGCGTCGGCGTGCATGTACCTCGTCATGGGACCTTATGTCGCTGCACAGTATACGCCTGTGGGTGGCGCAACGTACTATGATCGCGCGGCGTGGTCGAGCTTCAACACCATGCAAGCGCCCGGCGAGGGCTTTGGATCCGATGGCACGTCAGCGCTATGGAATATCATGGGTAGAGTTGGGTACGGAGCCGCGCGGATTGCGGGTGGATGGCCGACGTAAACGTTGCAGTGCTTTATGAGCACGATTATCGCGGGCTGATTCGGAAGCCGATTTGGACAAGTTGACAATCCCCCCCTGTCGTCATCGTTTCAGAGATGACAAGTCGCTTTCAACATTTTCTTTTTCGTTTTTCGTGTTCATATGGTTCGCGCTTCTTTTATCACCCTATCTATCCGTCGACCGTTCGTTCTCTCGTTGGCCTCTCCGGATTCGCTCGTTCGTTTCTTGCTCACCGCCCGTTTTTGCTTCCTCATGCTGTTGCATACAGGTAATATCCAGGATTTGGATCACATTTTTCATGCGGATATATCTCTCACTCTCATGTCTGTCACTCTTTCCATTGTTTCGAATTCCTCTTTCTCCTTCCCGGTTTTTATCCAACTTATCTAGAGTCATCACTCCGTCCTTTATTTTTCTCCGTGCTGTGTATGTTTTAATGCTTATCAATGCAACGATCCCCCCCATAGTCAGATCGAAGTTGCTCGTAGACACCCATGTCTTTGTAATAGTACAGCACAATCGCATATCTAAATGAGCCAGCGAACCTGACGTGGTCAGCAGGGAAGGACGTCTATGTGTGTGTGAGAGGAGCAACCTGATTCTATGCGGCTATATCGTCCGTCCCTGCTCGAGAGACAAAAAGAGTGAGGGCCATCGTGTATAAGGAAAAGCAAGAAGAACAAGAAGTGAACCAGCCTGAGAAGACTCAATCACGATTGTATCAAAAGTACAGCGACGGAGGCATCGAGTGTGTTAAGAAAAAGACATGATATCAGAATGATGAAGACATGATTCAGAAAACAGTGTGGAAATGGCTAGCGCAGACTAGAAAACATGTAAAGCGGACGGGGGGAAGGGGTGGGTGAAACTAGGAATAGATGGAGGTCGGACGCGACCATGAATAAAAACATATATCGGGGTGCATCTATTCCGGTCGACGGTATGATGTGAGCTGAACGCCGAATGGAGAAAAGAAAGGAAACCGCTTATTCGGAATTTGGATATCGGAAAAATGTAATCTGGGTGTGCAGAAGGCGATCAATATTCATTGCAGTAGGGCAACTGACGAGCCTTTAACTGTTCCCATCGTCAGAGGGATCCGATAACGGCGGTGGAGATGCAGCAGTAACCGATACCGATGGTCGTCGTCGTTTGAACTCTATCGGAACCATTTCTTCATCGCTCTCCTCGTCATCTTCGTCATCGTACATCCGGCTGGCATTGGCGTGGAACGCCTCGCGTTCATGTTCCCGACGCGTGTCACGGAAGAAGCTATAATCTGAATCGGGATCCTCGTATTCTTCCTCGCTGGTATGGTTAAGGTCCGATTCATACGCCACGTGATGGAGGGGGCTTGGACTAGTCGGCGAGCGATGGTGACGATTAGGTGCGGAATCCAGATGGCATACATCGCAACAGATATGTACGGATGGCCCAAGATGTGGCCGTTCTGGTTGCGGATGTCGCAGAACAGTAGAGGCATGGTTAATAGCTTCCGTTGCCTGGTTGAGACCAAAAGGAAGGTTCGACACGATGGTGGTGTGCTCTACACCACCAGCTCCCAAGAACATAGCGTCGTCGTCTATACCATCTTGTTCGCCAGAATTGAGGCTTGTGACGTCTTCCACATAGTTGATCGGCTCGCCCCAGCTTGAAGCGCGTCGTGCAGCGGTGAGAACGCCATGATTGTGATGTACGCTCCGAGAGTATTCCTTTCCATGGTGCCGCAGCACTTCGTCACTCCTTCTCGCTATGATATCCACGGACGGTCCAGGTTTCAGAGTATTATCCTGAAAAATTGATACACCCGACGACGAATCGAGTGGTGAAGAAGCCTGGGAGGCGGTTTTGCGAGACGAGTGGGGGCGCCACATTGAGGAAAGCGAAAAGCGATGACGTGAACACTCGTCATTTGGTAATGGGGTACTTGGACTATCTCTTCCACGACTCGAAGGCCGACTTTGAGACCCCACGGAGCGCGAGAAATTCACCATAGAATGAGGATGAACTTCCCCGGGTGGAATGAGGGTCTCAGAACCGCGCCGGCCTACAGAGTTCGAGTTTGGGTCTCGAGAGGAAGCGTTTGCAGCCGATCGTGCCCATCTTTCGATGGATTTTTCCCTTCTTCGGCCCATGTTCGGTGTCGAGTCGTTCCGTAGAATAACCGATCGAGAAGTTCTTTGCTTCGCCTTCCCACGCATCTCGAGGCCTGGTAGACATGCAGTAGCGCTTTTGTGGCGTCCGACAGCGACGATTCCAGAAAGCGGATGAATACCAGTGGTATTGTCGTCGTCGTCGTCGTCATTTTGAGTGCTCTGGCGGGAGGAACGAGGTGTACGAACGGTACGGAAGAGGGAGGAGATACGGTTGGTAAGCCGCTTATGCCAACCCCAGGTGAACCTCGCTGTTGTCATCGCTGTTCGAGTCTCATTCTCAGTGACCATGACCATATCATTCTTGCTTGGTGAGGTCTGGCTGAGCCATTCATCTGGATTCAAGATGTCGTTCAGAAACCAAGGATAACGCTAAAGTAAAGTTAGTATTATGTTCCGTGGAAAGAACGAAAAGCCATTCACTTTGGCATTGTCGAGTGTGATACGCTTCTTGACATCCTTCTGCAGGAACTTGTCAAGAAGGTTCATGACGATACAACCTTCGTGCGTCTTGTGCGGGCGTCTACCTCCCGTCGGCTTACGATCGCTTCCCATACACTCATCTGGTTCCCAATCATTGTTGCAGATTACGTGGTACAACACGTATTCACTAGAATCAGGGGCCTGAAATGGAATGTGTCCAAACAAGAGGCAGTACAATGTAACGCCGAGGGCCCAAACGTCGATGGCCTTCGTAATGGGTTGACGGTGGGGAATGATGGGTGAGCCCTTGATGGTGGACGTCGAATTGATGTGCGTAGCGGATTTGTTGGAATGCAAGGTGGTGCTGGTAGCAGATGCCGAGATTATCGGTGACGGCTCGGTACTTGAGTACTCTGCGATCACCTCAGGGGCAAGAAAGGGAGGAGTACCAGCACGTTTTGATAGATCTGAATCATCTAGAAGGATTGGGTCGTTTGGGTCATCAAGCGCGACTTGACCACGTCCGGCAGCAGCCAGGCGCTGCGCATAAGAAAAGTGGGAAACACCGAAATCTGTAATCTTGACCATTTGACGGTCCGCAGTCCAGAGAAGGTTCGCCGGTTTTATGTCACGGTGGATAATCCCCTGATAATGTACTGAGTAATAAGAATGGCACATAAACAGTCAGAGATGAGTGGACGCGGAACGAGAAACTACACACAATATTCTAGACCAAGAATGACGTCCCGACAGATTCGTCGGCATTGATCAACCTGCAAGATTGGCTGGTGGTGCTCATTGCGCCACTTGATTTCTCCGCCACCGAGATATTCCATGACTAATACAACGAGTGTGAGCGCGTGGAACCTACAGAACGACGGGTCATCCCGTCATACCGTGTCCCGAGCTGCGGCCATGGGGTCATAATTCATCGACTGAGATAGTCACCCATGGCGCGGAGTCAGGAAGTAGACGGGTGTGGAAATCCGCTAGATTCGCGGCAAAAAGCGATGGGGGACATGCTTACCCATGTAGATTCTATCGTTGAGCTTATCATCAATGACCTCGAGGAGGCGAACGATGTAGCCGTGGCGACATTTTTTCATGATGGCGATTTCTTTGCGTATCTTTTGTTCGAGGCTACTAAGCTTGTCGGTTAGAGGCGTATGGGGAGAGGTCGGGAGGTTTCTCCGGCGGAGAAGATTCATCTTCTCAGCGCGTGGATTATTACGTTTCACGGCCTTTATTGCCTGATAGGTGTTGAGAAGCAGCGTTGAGGGTATGAACTGGGAGAGATGGATAGGAAAGACTGACCACCTCGCGCCGATTGTTTAAGAGGTCCCAACAGACCCATACTTCTCCGTGTTGGCCCTTGCCGACGCGGTGGCTACGGAGATACTGGTTTACTCTGGGACGCCTGTCATCACTATATAGAAAGTGTAATTCTCTGGTCATGCGGACGGAGCCAGGAGGATCAAAGGGCTGAACCGGTTCGCCAGCGAGGGCGGTGTCGGGTGAATCTGGGTTGGTGGCCATTGCTACTTGTACGACATGAAGAGCACTGAGGCAACAGCAGAGTGATGATAAGGGGGAAAGTATGGTTGAGAGATGGAGGTGGTGGTAGTAGATAGAAAGCAGCGTCTGTGGAGGAGGAGAGCTAAGGGTCAGGGAAAGGACACCGGACACCGCCTAATAAAAGAGTATATCGTTGGATGGATCTCTCGCTACAGTTTATCAATGACAGGATCATCGAAGGCACGCCTCCTCGCCTACGCTTGCCTTTGGCCGCTCGCTTCGTCCCCCTTACAAACGCACTTGTCCTCCTCTTTTACATCCTTCATCACCTACGTATCAGTCTGTCAGTAAACGGTGTCCCGGGTCAGCGTGTGTTTATAGATTTGGGGAACTCCCAAGCGAACACTCGCAGTCTTGGAAATGGGAACAGTTTGAGGAGGCCGCGATGGGGTGTCTTCGAAAAGGGACCACATCAAACCATATCTTAGAAATAGCAATCTCCTCCCTTGCGCCGTCTTTAGACCGACACGCCATCCAGAATCTACATCGACACGACGACGAGTCAACCCAACGACTCACCGATTCAACATGTCGACCACATCCCTGTTCGACCCGGAGTGAGATCCAATTTAGCACAGGTAAAATTGAGCCAAGCATCAAGAACCGTGGGTGCCCCAATGATAAGCTCAACATCCGCGGACGCATGTTTGCGCCCTCACGATAGTGAGATAGGATCATCGACAAATCCGTACTCAATTTCCACCCTCGGTGCAGGCGTGGATGGCACCGCGATGAATCACAGAAGATCAAGTATTACAAAACATCTCCAAGGAAACATGTACTCACCTTCCATGTAGTCTTGCCGCATTTGTCGCATTTGACTGCAAAACACGCGTTCACGAGAACGGGGACATCAGCGATAGCCATGGTCGTGTCTTTGTGAGGTAGGTTAAAGTAATAAAGTCGGTGTGCACGCGTTCCGAATGAACCTAGAATGACGTGACAATGCGTGTCAAGTCAATGTCAAACAAAAGAGATGAGTCAAAGTCGCGCGTCGTCACGGCAGAAGGTGATGGATACCTTGCTGTTACGCAGGACCTCAGGGTGTTTGTCAAGTTTTCTGCGGTGAGGATGGCCCTTTAAGGCGCTCTGATCACGACTCGTCTGCTGACCACTACAGGGATATCCATTTGTCGTGGCGTGTTCGCGGAGATTCTCAATCGGACACGTTACAGGTTATCTATACCCATCATCTGACCATAACCAGCCCTTTCTTCTCACTTGTCACCACACATCAAGCCACCAATGTTTCGTGTTCAGATCGCTTTGTTACAATACAGTCTCGTCTTGTTACTGCCCTTCCCTTTCCTGCACGATCACGGTCCTCAATCTCTTCAATGCTTCGTGCACCTTCTCTTCTGGTAACAATGTGAACGTGAGCCGCACATGTGCGGACTTCCCCCCGTTTGGAAGGCAGGTCGTTCCCGGGAGTGCTAAAACCCCATTCTGGAACCCTTTCGTCAAAATAAGTTCCTCTGAGTCACCTTCCCCGTCGCCGTTTGGGTTCAGAAGAAGCTTTACCCTATTCATTCAACCGCATATCAGCCCATCGCTCGACGGACAAGCACCAATTT
>JBBPNM010000216.1:0-12722 GCA_038090895.1 Boletus bicoloroides
CCACCGATCGCTACACAAAACCAGCGTCAGCCGACGTGCAACGCGTGCACTCGAAAAAAGAGCGTACCCATCGCTGCACAGATGACGCCCATGCGAACTCTGTTTACATATGGGTACTTAAACGACGAAGGGTGTGATGTCGAACACGTCTTACCCTAGCTCGGAGAGATCGGGGGTGAGCAACACCATGACGGGCGTCCACAATGCTAAGGCTGGGGCACGAGCATAGGTGAGCAACGCGCAAGTTCGACCCGCAGGTCGGTGGTCTGGGGTCAAATACAGAAAGGACGTACATATTCCGGAGAAATAGCCGTACAAGACACCGAACACGACGACGCCTGCGACCGTGTGTACATCGATCATCCCAAAGAGGATTACGGAACAGCAAAACGTGGCGATGATCATCACGGTGGGGACGGAGAGGTACCCAACGAGGACGGTCGAGCAAAGTTGGCCGACGAAACTCGAGGCGTTCATGATCACGAGCTGTTCGTTCCCCGCATCGTTCGACTTAGATTATTTGACATGGGTAGAGATGAGAAGCGCGACGCAACTGAGTAAAAAGAAAAGGTATTTCCCAAGCCATGTCTCACGACGTCGAGTTGGAGATAGAACAATGGATAATAAAACGCCACGACAAAGGTGGCGAGGCTATGTGTGCTAGAGTCAAACGGGGCATGGTGTTCGTTGGGGAGAAGATGAACGCGACGTACCCAAGGCATCCAAAGATGAACGCACTGTCCCGGCCGCACTGTTTGGCGGCGACGAGAAAGTCAGTGCGAGATTCAGAAGGCGGTAATCTTGTTCTCATCAATAAACTGGCGATCAACAAGAGCCCGCTGATGAGTCCGGCGCTGGCGCGAACGCCGTTTGCGAAATCGAGTTGACCATTGATCGTGTTGTTCAACATGATGGGGTGCACCACTGCGCCAAGATAAGCGCCTGAGGAGACAAATGTCATGACTTGTTCACGGCGCTTGTTGAAGTACTGGGACAAGACCGCCATAGAAGGAATGTACAGCAGCCCCGCGGCACATCCAGATCCAATGCCCTGAGCGAGAAAGACCTTGGGTTCCATGTCAATCCCGTGTGAGGGAGTATACACATTGTATGCGCACTTGATAATAGTTGTCCGGATGCGCCAGTGAAAGCATAAAAAGGGAAAAGGCCTGGAGCAAGGATGCCCCATAGAGAAGGTGATAACTAATTGTAGACGTGTCGAAACGAGGACGATGGTCTGCAACGAGGGACTCACAAATAACCACGATCGTACAGCCTGCCTGCTGCAAGCCCGCATATCTCGAACAGAAATGCGTTTGTGCTTCCGATCCATCTTTGACATATGTGTGAAATGAATGGATACGATCACAAGCTGGCCGACTCACGCAATGGTCGAGGAGGTCTCGTTAGTAATATACGTCTGAGCATAGAAATCTCAAGGGGTTCGAATTGAATGATGATCCAATTTGGAGAGCAACGTCCGTCATACCTTGATACACCCCAAATGAGATTGAGTATCTAAATGATGGTCAGTGGTTCGGAAAGATAACTACAGTACTACGCAAGCACTCCATCAGCTTACCCATACGTGCTGAACTGAATGAGAAATCTGTTCAAGTCTCGTTAAAAACGTTGAGGGCTATTATGGGGGAAATTGCATTTGCACGCACGCGCCGATGGCAGTTGCCCACCCTGTAAACCCACCCTCAGGAAAGTCTTGGGATAGTAAATTCGATTCAGACCCGGGCCCCGACGCACTCTTCTCAGAGTTCCCGTTCAGAGGACTCTCCGGGTGGGGTACTTGTGTGCCATCCTTTTCATCGTTGCTCATCTCCGAGGTTGAGAAGGGGGATGATTTGATGCCAGGAACGCTCGTCGTCACTTACGCTCTCATGGACGTGCTAGCATGCCAGTGACTCAGATGCCGCATCGGCGACATCCGGCGTCAGCCAACGACAGTCAAGAGCACTTACATAAGCGCCGTAAAAGACGATTGTTTTTCCAAGCTGAGACGCTTGAGCGCTCACTGCCAGTTCACTTTCCCGCCCTCTTGCGAGGCCCATCTGCCTGTATGGCCCTTACTCACTGCAGGAAAACAACAATGACGCGGAAATATATATGATGAAATGATCCAAGAAGATGACACAGAATTGTCAATGCTTACAGGACGTCAAGGGCGTTGCAAAGAAGCTCACCTTTTTTCGAATTTATTGACATTAGGGCCCAGTGTGAATTGGTTCGAGGTCCTTCCAGATTCATCATAATAGAGCGCCATTGTGTAACGAACATACCCGATCGCATATGTACAACTGTGGAGTGGTGCATGCTGCATCCGGGTTGCGGACCAACTCACAGCATACGCACCTCGTGGAATCTGCGTTGACACTAAGAATGACTAGGGCTTTATCGATTTATCAGTGAAATCTTTACATAACATGCCTAGAAAGTGTGGTGGTTTTCCGTGAAAATATTTAAGTATTAACCATACGATGTTGATGAACTGTCATACCAGGATAACTGTACATATGAGGACTGGCGTGAGAGACTATGATCTGAAAATAAGTTGATAGGACTAGTACCCAAATATATGGGAACGAACGAAACACGAGCAAGAACCGCTCTGTGGAGTGGGTAGAGATCAAGCGGTAGTTTCCGTTGCTCCAGTAACGTGGAGGACACTGTGTGCGACATTCCGACGCGATCTGCTGACACCGATTTCTGACTAGACTAAAAATACGTCACTCGTGGATTATGGGCGTGGTGAATTAGCATTTGAAAGTGGGGGTAAGCGAGACAGATCCCACTGTACCATAAAAAACTTGATCGAGGCAGTCTTGTGACTCGAGAATATAGTCAGAAACAGCAACTGGGGAGGTTAATGCGGCGACCGGATGACGCGACCGAGGATACAGAGCGGCTCTAGCGTTCTACGGATCGATACGGCCCTTGCTCGCCAACACTTCTCCAATCAGCTTTGCTCATTTCCAACATGCCGTCTAAATGCCAAACTCGGACTCGGTACTCGTACTAAACGCCTTTGACAATGACAGTACTCGGTACATCTTGACACCTTCAACAACCGCCGGCAAGCTGATACAAAAGCTACCCTGACTTGCAAAATGCGCCGCCGTAATGGTAGGGTCAACTCGAGCGCACGAGCTTCCAAAAATCTGCATAGACCTATCAATAACTCAGGCATGTCAGCAGACTCGCCGCCGTTCCACCGCGTTTCATGCGGTACTCTACTTCCGATTGTTATTCTTCAGTTTCATGTAATTTTTGTTCCTAGTATGATCACAGGGCCATTTCGGAAAATGTGGTTCTTCTGAATCCGGACAGCCTATATATTAAGCGTTTTTCGTGAATGCCTTTCGCAGGTTCGAGTTCCAACCTTTCCGTAACCCCACGATGAGGAACTTGCTGTTGGCTTTATCCCTATTCTCGACGCTCTTTTCGCAGGTCCTTGCCGGGCTACCAGACCACAAGATATATGGCGTAAACCTCGGTTCATGGTGCGTGCATCTCAACTTCATTGTTCCGCTGGACTCTTGATCCCCCGTCGGCGGTATAGGCTTGTCCTCGAGTCCTGGATGCTCCCTCAAGGTATGAGCGCTCCTTCCACTTTGACACACGTTCGTCCTGACGGTCTTCAGAATGGCTCGACATGGGTGGGCAATCGTGCGCAAATTGCGCGGATTGCATTGCAACCGAATAGTAAGTCGAACCTGCGCTACAACACGACTCGTATCTCACGCATACATAGTGCATTCGCCAAAGCATATCCCCAGACTTTCACTAACGAGAAGTTCGCGCAACATTGGGATACCTGGTTCACCCAATCCCACGTCGATCAACTCAAAGACCTAGGGATTAACACAGTCCGAGTCCCGGTATGTGTGCATGTCAACGTAACACATTATTCCATTCTAATGAGACACATCAATCATTCAGATTGGATATTGGATCATTGAAGCGCTCGTGAACCGCCCGGCAGAAGCATTCCCTGAAGGAGGTCTTGCTTACCTAGTATGTATTTCAAAACGAAAAGTTAGTTCCGGAATACCAACATGCGCCAATTTGACAGCGTCGTGGCTTACAATGGCTGCAAGACGCTAAAATTGAAGCAATTTTGGATCACCATGCACCACCAGGTGTTCAGACACCATTACAACAATTTACTGGAAAGTACGTGGTCCAGTTTCTGCACAAGTCCATTGAAGCTGACTATATGGTAGCTGCACCACTGATGTTCAGTTTTATGTTCGTACACTTCACAGCATATATGAAACAACCTGACGACCTGCCTGCTAGACACCCTATAACTACCATCGTGCATTGATTTGGACTGCTGTGATGACAACGCTTGCACATCTCGATCCCACCTTTGGCAGTGTATTTGCCATCGAGGCTGTTAACGAGCCTATCATGGATGCTGCACAGACACCGGACTATGGCGAATGTATGTCCCCATAGTGTTTATTGGTTTCACTGAACTCTGATGTTGTATTCCAGTCCAGAAAAACTTTGTTCTAACTGTTCGGGCCGTAGAGCTCACACTCGGCATTCCGGTTCCTGGCATGTCGTCGGACATCTCTACTTCGTCGACCAACTTTACAGCTGCTCTTAGTGACGTAACTTTGTCATCTTTGTTCAATGCCCAAGTTGTAGCGGCAATTAACGATGCTATCCCTATCCTCCTTGATATTGGCGTCGAGTTCGGGCTCCAAGGCGTGTTTACATCGTCTTCATTCAAATCCGACCGATCTTCGTTGGCTACCAAGTAAGATTCCCAGTATGTGCAACGCATAGTATAGCTTATACTGCCCCAAGCTTCATGGACGTCAATTGGCAGTACAACAACCCACCCAACCCCGCAAATGCTGCGATTGGACCGCAGGGATACGATAACCATTTGTACTACTCGTAAGCCGCTGATTGATTGTCTTGTGTATCTTCTTACTTAGACGCACTCAAGGTTCGGGGTAATGCAGTTTACGTGGTGTCTCTTGGCACTTTACTCACCTTGTCTTCTAGGGTGTTGCCGCTGCGAATCCCGATGCCTACTTGACGAGCGTGTGCAGTAAGTCGTTTTGTGGCATCTCTCAGCTGCATTGTTCACCCTGCCACACCCTCAGACCTGCAGCGCATCCAAGCAGATGCCGCCCTTGGTGACTCACCTCTCTGGTTCGGCGAATGGGGACTTCCGACTCAATTTAACGCCACGAACGACTTCCTCTACAAGTGGGCAGACGCTCAAAAGTGGTCGTACAGCAAAGGTGCTGGGTGGCTTGTAAGTATACGTCTTTTGCCCAACTAAGATCATCTTGTTCAACCGAACCTAGTTTTGGAACTTCAGGACCGAGATTTCGAGCCTGACAAACGGAACCGCGTTGGCACGACAATGGTATGTAACATGGGGCGAGCCCTTTGCTCGACGACTAACGAAGAATCTCGTTAGGTCCTATCTCGAGGGCGCTGCAATGGGATTCCTCACAAAGGATCCTGCTGCTTACAACAACCCCAACGTATGTGCGCCGTACATTAATAGCAGTAGCACGACGTCATGAGCGTGTGCCCGCCGATCATTGCGCGTTGGATGCCCTCGATTACTCGTTATACCTCGTTTTCGTTCCTAAGATGTGTTATACCAGGCTTTTTGATACCTGAGTTACCAACGCTCGTTTTAATCCTTTTATTCATTCATTCTAGTCTCTGTTTTAACTGAGGTACCAAAGTAATCTATGGGTCCAGGGAAACTTGCAAGGGGGATTGGCGGACCCTCCATTCAACTGGTGTTGCAAAAACTTGAGTCTCGTGAAGTACGTAGTTGTAAACGAATTCATCCCGATATAGAAATCCTCATGTCAGCCACCTGTAGCATAATAAAAGGGTGTCGATCAACTTGCACGGTCAAAGTTCTCGGCTGTTCGGTACCATTCCGAGCTCGTCGGAAGGTGAATGAATCCAAGCCAAGGTACGCGGAGCGAGAAAAAGGACCCGGGTCGATACCCTATTTCACAGTCGCTTTATATAGTCCTCGAACGGCCGTTTCCAAGGTTTTACGAGTCCGAATCAGCATGGCGCAACAACTGAGATCAACCCTGCGTGTCGTGTGAAGGCGCTCGCTTGTTGTGGTCACGGTTTGAACGTTGAAACAAGTATCAGTTTTTCAAACCACAGCTAATCAGATTCCCTTGTTCTCCCGGTGATCAGCCCCGCGGGCTTGAGTATGAGGTGGTTACCAGACTACCATTGACCCCAAGCGGGAGTTTCCAGATCAACGGCAAACTGATGCAATGGGCTGCAGATCGGGGTTGCCCTCGGTGTCTCTCAAATAGTAGCTCCTTGCTTTCCTTTCCCCATCTTCTTCAATACCGATGGCAGCCATGAATGACACGTATGTCACCTCCTCCCTTTTCCTCTCCAGTCTTTGATTATCCATTCCAGTTTCGGTGCCGTCCTCATCGGCGTCATCTTTGCAGCGATGTGAGTATATGCACATTGTGGATCTGCCTACCGTACTCATCATCCTCCAATAGTCTATATGGACGTGGGTGTCAATATGGATTCATTTTTACTCCATATTAAACTATCAAACTCTAGTCACCTTCGTTCAGACATGGTACTACTTTTCTCACTATACTTTGGACCCGTGGTGGGTCAAGCTTCTCGTCAGTCAACGCGAATTTCTCTCGGTTCTGTCTGGACCTTGCGTTACAGGTTGCTACCGTTCTCGTAACAGACACTTGCCACCAGGCCCTAATCACACACACGAGCAAGTGCAGCCATCTTCTACCAGTATATGTGTATTCATCCATCTCTAGTCTACGTAACCCTCATCACCAACTTCGGAATGCCTTCACAGCTCGACAACATTATCTGGTGAGTGTTCCCGTTCCACAAAACACTTGCCCTCATCCCCCACTAGGAGTAGTCTCGTAGGTCCATCTTTTCCTTTGCTGAGCGCCATTGATATGTAACGTGACCAAGGTCGAAATCTACTTCAATGTATGCAGCTCCCTCGGCTCCACTGCTCCTCCCTAGCTCACCGTATATGCTAGACATTCACTACGTTCTTCGTCCAGTGCTACATGGCATGGCGCATTTACAAGCGTACGTTTCTCCCCTTTGCTGATCGAGTCCCGCCATTTGAATATCCTCTGTGACAGTTAGCAACAGGAGCTTGCTTGCCCTTGGCTCAGTTGTAAGTCATGTGAGGTTCGGGACACGTAACTTGACTTCTTAACTTGTTTTTCCTTAGATGGCGTTTGTTATTGCTGGACTCAGTGAGTAACATGCTGCTATGTTCCCGCTCCCTTACCTACTGAAAGCATTCTATCGACAGTCATGTCCTTCAGTGAGCGACAGTCAATTTTCTCCGTAAAAACGTCATTGACACTAGCGACACCGTGTAGTTTATGCTGCTAAAGCGTGTGTTTCTCTTTCGCACTTGCTTCCCATCAGCGTTTCGCTAACTCGAATACATCCTCAGGACACGATTTGAGACGTATTCACAACTTGCTAGCCTGAAGGTAGATGAAGTAAACGAAGTCCTACCAGCAGTCTGCTGACGACGCGCTCAGGATCTTTCGATGTCGATCAATGGGGTTGCTGTTGTAGGGGATATCTACATTGCCCTATCCCTCTGTTATTTACTGCAGAGATCGCGAACTGGGTTCCGGAGGTCAATATTTCCATATATTCGCATTCTAACTTCTGAATATCTCGTCGTCAGATCTGACACAATGATCAACAAGTTGGTAAGTGTTCGTATCGATGCAGCCACCTTCGGTGAAAGACGAGTGCGGTGTCTAGATCGTGTTCACCATCAACACCGGGCTTTTGACCAGGTTGGTTTCTTAATGTGATCGAGACGCACATGGCTGACGGACGGCGCGACAGTTTCTTTGCCCTCTGTGCACTAGCAGCCGTAAGCGTGTCAAGTACCTCGTGCAATTGTCTGTCGCTGATTGTCTATACTTGATAGACTGCATTGTGGCCATATTCGTTCATCTACGTTGCATTCTATTACAACATTGGCCGACGTACGTCCTGTGTCGGGAGCGAGGAAAAGTTGTACTGATGTATTCTCAGTGTACTGCAACGCCCTCCTTGCCACCTTGAACGCTCGCAAATACATGAGGGGCGAATACAGTGACGATGACACTAATGTCTCGCTTTCCCTTCCAGGGTACAATGTGCAAAAGACGAACCCGACTGTGACCGGAAATTCATCAAAGGTAGGGTTTTTTCTTGAGACACGGGCGTGGAATGATTGGACTCATGATCTCGTCAGCGCATGGCAGGTGGTATTGCCATCAAAGTCGACACTCTGAAAGAGTGTGTCCAGGATGGGGTAAGTCATGTATGCAAGGCTACGCTTGTTGCGTGACTGACGTGTTCGCCGGCAGCATCCCTTGTGATCGTTTCGAGGCAGATGGTGTTTGAGATGGTTTACATACCCTACAATCGACGCTCTTTCTAAGAACGTATTCCGGGGTCCTTTACTATGGTAAATATGACAACGGTAATAGAAGGTCGTTTTCGTTGGACCTCCCCGCTCTCCCAATGGTATGCGTTTTGAGAATTGACTTGTGGAAGCAGTTTATCCGACGTATACCTCCCTATATGCGCGTCAATCCAACATGAAAGCAAGCATATATGCTACGAAATGGAGGTCGGAAGACGGGGTTAACTCCAGGACGTACTGACGGCGCTGATTAGCTCATCTAGCCGTTCTCATCTATCAAAATGAAGGTCGAGCCGAAGTCAAGCGTCTTCGGCTCCACAAGGCGGTTTATGACAGATCACCCACCCACCAGCACGTATACCATATACTTGACTGTAGGTGATCGCGTTTTCGATTCTCGAGAGATGCTCGCTCAGTTTCGGGGGATTTTTGTGCATCAGACTTTTCTACCTGCCGAGTTGCAACTGGAGCGACAACATCGGATATGCGTCGGTCCCGGTCCCTGACCCTGTCACCCATCAGTCTTCAGATTGACAGGAAATGTGAGGTTCTTTCAGCGCCCGTGGTTGCGCCAGCCGACCGGGTCGGATATGTGGGTCAAGAAGCATGGATACGCGCCGACAACGAGCAACGCATTAGGTCATCCCTCTCATCCATCAACACGAGCATCATCGATTTGATTTTCAGTACTAGTGTGACATCGCACCTCGCTCGTTGTATACCTGACCGTGGATGATGATATCCATCATCAGAAGCAGCGCTCGTCAAAACGAATTTCAATCCGTCTCGTTGGGGCTTTTTTGACTTGGGTGCTCGCGGAGGACGAACGTCGAGGTATCCTGTGTGCCTGGTTCCTTGATTCTTGGTCTTGTCATGATCACTCCGAGTTCTGATTCCTGCCAGCGCCGATACGGTTGCGTCGATCGATCGTATGCGAGGTTGGTTCTAGATAATCGGAACTCGGTCCGGGGTCTCCCATACAATGATGGGGGCGAGGGTGTGCATCTATTCGCCTACTCTGCGTACCCCGAGGACATGCCGAAGTAGGGTTTGGTGGTCAACCGCTGTTATTTTTGCTCATTGAGGGTCTGGTTTGGGTGGAGAGTTGGAGATCATGGCGGCGTCCTGTTGCCTCGTTCCCGTGATCATCAAGAGGCTCATACGGAGACCAGCCATTACTGGACTAAAGTGATTTCCGTGAGCGGTTTCTACACACCCCATCAAGGTCCTCATGTGATACTCATATTACACGCTGAAGAAAGGCCAGTGTAAACATTAAATAAGAGAATAATAGGTTTTCTAATCTATGATGCTCAGTTCCCTCGTACGTGTCTTTGCAAATTCGTCCTTGTACGTGTTCCAGATTCTGTAAGAGTTCGGTCAGGGGGATGTGATAGAGATCGTCGAAAGACCGGACGGACCGGGTCAGCTCCTCGATATAGAGCGTTTGCACCCGAGTCACTTCCTCAATTGACGGCCTATCACATTGCTTGGTGTGTATTGGTCGGCCAACTGGCGACGTCAGAGTCTAAAGGTGCAAGATGTGGAGGGTACAGAACAACTCACTAACTGATACGATCCTCCGACGATAGGGCATTAGTCCCAAGTTATCTGTGGATGGGAGATGTAGAATCAGTACATGGACAGGAAACGGGTTTAGTCGCATGAGACGTACAATTTAATAATCCACGTCCGTGGAACAAAGGGAGGGTGAATCCGAACATGCCCTGGAACTTCTTTTGCAAAGCATAAATGGTGGTACCCTTTTCATTCGGCATTTGCTCGTAGATCTAGAGGAACGACGGGATCAATTCAAGATAGCTTTCCAGTCAAACGTAGGATACGTACATCATTTTCGCCAAAGGAAAACACCGGTACTAAGTCAGCACTGACAATACGGACATGAATGAAGGCATCTTGATTTCTGGAAGTAATCTGACATACCCATGCTGAATCGCGATCTTGATGAATCCCAGCCTACACATTTAATGTATGAGCATTAGTATGACGCTTGACTGTCTTGACCTACCTCCTCCTCAATGTTAGGTCTGCCGTACCTGGGCGAGCACTCAAGCTTTCTGCAGCACCGCCAACCACGATAGCAATGGCATTCCCTGCGCCGCGTTTCAATATGTTGGAGCAAGATTGCTTAGAAACACTGCTGATCCCAAGGGCCATGATGATTTCGCGATACAGAGGTACGTTGAAGTTATTCGTGAGTGTAAGAAGGTGAGGCTGGATCCCTGGAAATGCAAGGGAAAATCCAGTGGCTGATTTCCCCGATTCTCAGTATGTGACTTTAAGAGAGGACAGTAGATTAACCTTCTGTTGCAAAAGTGGCCATTGCACCCCTGTAAGAGCGCATTCAGAGACAGTCTGTCAACGAAAACTGGTCCCCTACATTCCTATGATTCCTAGAGCTAAGGGTAAGACAAAGGCTAGTAAGATCATTGCAGCTTAAGACAAACCATGTGGATGATAACCAAATACATATGGTCGGTCTGCCGGTAAGTCGCTTTCCTGATTCCACAACAGTTAGGCCGGAATGAGGAATGACGCAAAGCTGGTCAACTCACCTTCATGAGTCTGACCATGTTCCATAGGACGATTAGGGATTGTAAAGTATGACATACTTCTGGAAACGCACGAAGCAGGGTAGTACTCCGCAAAGTACTGCCATATCTTTGAAGAACGAAACCACGGACTCAGTCTCGTGCCGTGCTCCGGACATTTATCGATCCAGCGTATCCATGCGACATAAATAGCAAGGAACGGCCAGAGGGCCGGAATCGAACTTGATGGGAGCATACAAGGTGAGTAAAAGACTAATAGAAGAAAACAGCCTCGCACCATAGAATTAGAAAAAGGAAGACCGACATAACCAGCAAGGTGGACCACGCGGCGACCGCCATCGTTTGCAATCTACGTCTTCGAGGTATCTTCGTGGGTACAAAACTGAAAGATGCGTCAGTGTTAAGATAGCTCATGGTGTCGGTGTGCGAGGGAGTTAGAAGATGATAAGAAAGAATCACTCAACTCGATCGATGCATGTAGAGCGGCGACAGGGCGCAATGGGGAAGGTGTTAATTTGGATAATCTTTCGCGTAACGCTGACGCAGACAAAGTTCGAGTTGACGCCGTCAATGGGCGACCGTAGTCCATGCTTGACTGTCGTCGAGAATGAGAAGAATTTAATTACGATGATGTTGTCGGCGGCCACTAGCCACTGCTGCCGCTGAACTTGACGGATTGGATTTATCCATTCGGTTTCACCTGCCACCTGCCTGTCTATGCCAAAGGCACGTGATCCAATTCTAGAACCACATCAGGGGTTCATTCCGAGTTTGATCCTAATTAATGTACTGATCAATGATCAAGTTTATATGGACGTAAAGTGAGCCAGAGATTCACTTGCTGTTTCCGATGTTCTCGACATCTCGCAGCTCCGCGGGAGTTACATTGCGCTGTCACAAGTTCCTTGCAATGTTTCGTGCTCATTGTTGTAACTGGGATGTATATTCATTCATTCTGCTCTAAATAAAGGAAAAGAACATCCAAGCGTCGACTCTCCATAATTCGGGCTCGAGATCAATCCTAATAGACCCCATGTTAGGGTTAGGGTTTAGGGCCCCCTCCTCGACTCCCTTTTTCCTTTTTGGGAGACGATTAAGCACAGTCCGAGACGCTCACCATAAGAAAACATGTCCAGCATTGTCAACGTTTTCGTGGTCTCCCCAGACACGCGATCAGAGCGACGGTTTGACCTCCACATTACCGTCGAGCAGCTCAAGGTTCCGATCTTCCCAACCGTATCACCCATCCCTTGACCCATCACTCAACAGGCAAAACTCGAGCTCATCACCGGAATCCCCGTTCAAAGTCAACGCATCTCTGTACAAAACGACGGTGGCGAAACCATCGCGCAGCTTTCGGATGACACCAAACAACTGGGCTTTTACGGATTGTCGACGTTGCAGACGCTACATGTAAGCTCGATCGTCGTTGTCCGTGATCCGCGTGACGCGATCAATGTGTCTACGCGTAGGTGATCGATACGAACCCCGCCACCTCATTCACTGGGCAGCTCTCCGACGTATCCCAAGTAGAGAAATTCGAGCTGAGCGACGATGCATACGCGAAAAGAACAGGTCGTCAAGCATCGCTACGAGGTGATGCCGTACATTGCTCAATGGTTCCTCTCCTCTAGATTCCGTACTGGCGTACAAGAAACGGCACCATGTGGGCCGATTTG